>CM021102.1:768212826-768235666 GCA_007115665.2 Sequoiadendron giganteum
ATGTTTTCCAAAATTCTAATCTAGGTTGGGTGCAAGTTCTATTCCTTGTTCACTTTCAATCGTGTGATGTATGTTATCTATGGTAGGGATAGCAATGTTGGAATTTTTTTTAGTTCTCACTTGATGTTGTAGGTTTGATAACTTTTCATGGATTTGGATTATGTTTTCTTGAGGGATACTAGCAACCATTTTTTCAACACTTGTCATGCTACTTGAAGGTAAAGAGTTGTTAGGGGTATGGTCCATACCTAGTGAACTAGTGTTGACACTATGAGTGAAAGAGCTAGATATTCCAAGATCCACAATGAGTGTTCTATCGTAGGATGACATGAGCCTTCAACTTCGTCTCACTATAGTATTAGCAATAGGACACCAAGTTATAAAGCTCATGCAAGAGACAATCAATGAATGCAAGATAAATGCAATGAACACAAGATAAATATATGCTTTAATTTTGATTCTTATGTTTACAAATGCACTTGAAATGAAACCAAATTAAGCTAGATGTAATGAAATGAATGGAACAAAAACTTAGTAGTCTAAAACAAAGATCTAACAATAAAAAATAGAAGCATAGAAACAAGGTTTTTAATGTTCTAAAATGCATATTAAGACCTAATACAGGACTAAATTTCCCAGAGGAGCATATGAGTCCTAATTAGGGTTTTGAAGGGTTCAAATGCTAAAAAACAATCAACATAGAATTCCCATAAATTAGGTAAAACAACCTGTACTAGGACTAATTCACCTAGAGGAGCGAATGAGTCCTAGATGAGGGTTTTGACACTAAATTCAACAAATTCTAAGTGAATGTTAAGATTTTTGGTTTGTATGTTTTCTTTACTATGTGCAATTACAGATTTCAAATGAAATTCAATGATGCAAGATGCATAAAAGAAACCTATATGCACTTTCACTAATGCAAGATTTAGAATCCCTAAATGCAAATTAACTAATGCAAAGATAATGTAAGCTAGATCTAGAACTGAAATGCACTCCAAATCAGAAATAAAGGGTTTGAAGGTAAGGTTCACCAAAATGAACACAAAGAAATAGGGTGCTCCACCTTTTAGGAGATGGAACACATAAAGAGGGGTGAGGGATCCTCTTCCTATTTCACTCTTAGTTCATTCAAGGAAATCCTAGAGATCTCAACCTAATGATTGAATTAGGAAAATAGATAGCTACAAGGTCTCTGAGGGTGTGATTAAACAAAGGGGGTTCACCACTAAGCAAGTTCTTATAAAGAAAGAAATGAATGTAATATGAAAATCTAGCTATGTAACCTAGGAAATGAAACTTAAAATCAAAATAACAAACTGAGAATGAACAAAGGGGCACTTGGAAAATTGGAGATCCCTGAAACAAGGTTTGCAATCTCAAAATTATGGCTTTTGATGCATACTAGGACTCATACACCAGGCTTGGTGATTTAGTCCCATTTTAGGGTTTCTAGCTAAATCTAGAATCTATAACGTGTAAGCTAGGATCTGTAGAAAATGGTTGAAAAGTGGTACTAGGACTTATACGCCTAAGGTGGAAATTTAGTCCTAGTATTAGGGTCTTTTTGAATCTTTGGTATCCTTGAGTGATCTTTTTTATCCTCTCTCCTGTCCAATCTCTGAGTTTGAAACTTCAAATTCTAGCCTTTAGGTGACTTTCTGTGAAGATGACAACTTCTTGATAACTTTGACAACTTTCTTCAATCTTGTAACTTAATCTTCAAAGGATCTTCAAGCTCAAAAAACCTAGATCAACAATCACACATGTAGAGAGAGAAAAATATTGATTTGTTAGTGGATAGGGGTTTTCCTTGGTCAAACCTCGTTTTGGTAATCAAACCTTGAAATGAAATGAAATAGAATGAAATAATGATGAATGAACAAATATGCAATGTTGTAACTCACCAAACCCTTGAGATAAATGTTGCAATATTGTATGAAATGGCTATCATGAATGTAGATTTTTACTTTTGATTGAATGTTATGGATCTTGATTTGAATGCTTTCTTGAATCATGATAACCTACATCACAAATCTTAGCTCAACTAATACACATGATGCGTGATGACTTTGACATGATTCTTGATTCTTGAATATAGCTCTAAAACACTTGATAATTAGCTCTTGAATTCTCTTGTAAACTCTCTTGATCATAAATTTTTTATAATGCTTGAATACTTGAAAGCTTAGGAGAAATAACCTTGTATTTATACTTGTTTATGCCAAATTTCCCAAAATTATAACACTACAAGCCAACATCAGATCTAGGAGAGTAAAATCTCGCCAAGAATTAAATTCAAAATAGGTCCAAGCTAAAGTGGGAATCATATGCTACTTGGGGCATATGAGTCCCAGTAGCATAATCTTGGGACACAAATTTCAAGAAATGTTAAGGTTTGTGCCAAATTCGGGATCAGGCCCCGAGACTTAGGTGAGACCCATATGCCCAAGGTGGTGTATGAGTACCAGATCACTAAATCTGGTACACAACCCCAAAAAAAAAATTATGATTTTTCATTAGTTAAGTGTCTAAATTATCCTCAAATAAATGCATTAAATCAATCTTGTGGATGCAAAATAGGACCAAATAAGGCATAAAGAAGCCCAGTTTTAGCAGGGAGGGCCCAAACAAGTGTGAATGTAAACAGATACATTTTTCTACACTACAATTTGTAAGGTACATATATGGAGTATTTATATTGATGCAACCAAGGATTCAAATTATAATATTCATCTTTATTATTTTATAAAAGTTATTCAATTATAGAAGTATTTGTGTTTCTATCTCCATTTTGTCTTCTCAAACTAGAAAAATCCTTTAACTAGGAAAAATCCCTCATAAAAATATACCAATGTTTAGTACTATTACATACTTACTCTTTTGGTTGTGAAACTTGTCAATTATTAAAAGTCTAACTAAAGAAAGACTAAATTAAAACCTGAAACTTCTAATTTGTATGAAGAAGTTTGAAAAAAATTAAAAACACTAATTTTAGAATAACCAAAGCACAAAATCTTCAACTTGAGGCCTTAAATGGTGGAAAATGGCCCAAAATAATTATTTCAACTCACTTCAACTGAATAGGTTTAATTGGTATTTCCTTCAACTCCTCAAGATGCTCCTCCATATACACTTTCAACTCAGTTGGAGTCTCAGCTCAAAATTTATGACCTCTCAAAGTCCTTGCATCATTCTCCTCTAGTTGAAAAGAATGCAGCTCTTGCAAGTTATTTTTCTAGAACTTTTTACATTACTCTTGATCTATCTTCTTCAATTCCCAATATTTAATCCAATGTTATCTTCTTGTGGAAGACCTTCCCACTATACTAGATACTTTTTGTATTGACCTTGTCACGTGTTTTTTGTCTTCTTGTCCAAATTTTGTGCAATATTTTTGTGTTTCTTGCTCGGAACCTCTTGTTATCAATCCACTTCTTTCTCACCTTCTTCATCATTTTCCTCTCCATGAAAATTATATAAATATTAAATATTAAATATTGGAGAAATATCAAAACTTGTTGGTAATTCTACCTCATAAGCATTATCATTAATCCTCTTTGTAATTCTACAAGTACCAATCTTCTTGTTTTTCAACTTGTTGTAGGTTCCCATGGGATTTTTTTCTCTTTTCAAATAGACCCTCACTAATTCACCTTCATTGAATAACTTATGTCTTCTACCAATATCTATTGTATTTTTTTCCTATCATTGCTTTCTTGTAATTTTTGCCTTACCTCTTTTTGCAATTGATCAAGATGTTAGATACATATTCTTCCCCATCATCATTGATCTTGTCTCCAATTAGTAATTGCACTAAATCTAAGACATATTTAGGATTCCTACCATAGACAATTTGAAATGGTGATTTACCTATTGATATGTTCATTGAATTTTTATAAGAAAATTCAACTTATGATAATGCCAAGTTCCATTGTTTGGATTTATCTTTGACAGTGCATCTTAACATATTTCCCAAACTCCATTTTACGACCTCTATCTATCTATTTATTTGAGGATGATAAGTATCGTTGAGTTGAAGCTTGCTCCCCATATTATTCCATAGGGTTCTCCAAAAATGAATCAAAAGCTTGGTATCACTATTAGATGTAATAGTTTTTATAACACCATGCAATCTAACAACTTCCTTAAAAAATAAGCTTTCCACCCTAGTTGCATCACTACCCTTCTTGTAGACAATAAAATGAGTCACCTTAGAAAACCTATCAACAACCACAAAAATGGAGTCTTTATCTCATTGTGTGCTTGGTAGCCCCAACATAAAATCCATACTTAGATAAGTCCATGGTCCTTTAGATACTAGTAATGACATATAAAACCCTATATTATATTAATTTCCTTTAGCCATTTGAAAAATTATACATCTCATCACATATTTGGTTATGTCCCTTTTCATCTTTGGAAAATAATACCTATCTTCTTCCAAAGCTATAGTCTTATTATTGCCTAAGTGTCCAACCAACCCTTTTTTATGAATCTCTCTTCTAATATTAGCTCTCATGGACCGAGCTAGAATACATAGTTGCTTTACTAGTCATCCTGCATAAGATATTCACCTTGAACATGCTCCTTGCTTCCAACTACTAGGGTCTTCAACTATTTGACAATATCCCAAAAATCTTCATGAAATTAATATAGATCTCTGATGCATCAAAACCAATCACTTCACTTGTCATTTTTGTCAACAATACATCATGTTTATTGAAGGCATCTACAACTTGGTTTTATTTTCCTAATTTATGCTTCAGAAAAAAGGTGTAACCTTATAAAAAGGAGACCCATTTTGGATGCCTTCTATTCAAATTTTTTTGTGTTCAATTATTTCAAGGTAATAAGTTTTATAAGCAACACAAATTATTTGTGTACTAGATAATAATGTCTCAAAGTTCCTACAATTTCATAGAATTTTGCATCATAAGTTGAATAGTTCTTCCTTACCTAGCTCATTTTTTCACTAAAAAATTCTATAGGTTTATATGCTTGACTTAGTACAATTCTAATGCCCACATGTGAGGCATCACAATCTACTTCAAATACTTTGGAAAAATTTGGTAGAGCGAGAATGGAAGCTTTTGTCACCTTCTTATTCAAAAAAATGAAACTCTCCTCAACTTCCTTGGTCCACACAAATTCCCTTCCCTTGGTGCGATATGTTATGGGTGTTATAATACTACTAAAATTTTGGATTAATTATCTATAAAATATGGATAAATATGAAAACTTCTTACCTCCAATCATGCTCCTTGGACTAGGTCATTCTACAAATTCTTTGACATTTTTTGCATCCATTTGGACACCATCTATAGATTTACAAAGCCCAAAAATACCATACTTTCTTGCATGAACCTACACTTCTTTGAATTTACATCAAGTCTTTATTTTCTTAGCACACTCAATATGATACTCAAGTGGTTCAAGTGTTCCTCCTTGCTCTTACTAAAAACCAAAATATCATCAAAACAAACTACCACAAACTTTTTGATATATGGTCCAGTACAACATTCATTAATCTCATGAAGGTGCTAGGTGCATTGGACAACCTAAATGGCATAACCATTCATTCATATTGTCCATCCCTAGTATTGAAGGCTATTTTCCACTCATCCCCCTTTGGAAATTGGATTTGGTGGTAATCACTTTGAAGATCATTTTTTCTAAAGTATGTAGCTCTTGCAATAACATCCATCATATCATCTAGGTGAGGAATAGGAAATTGATACTCAATATTGATTTCTTTGTTATTTGTGTGCATCCTCCATGTTTCATCCTTCTTTGGAGTTAATAATACAAGAATAGCACATAGGCTCATGATCTCTCTCACCACACATTTTCTTAGAAGCTTTGTCACTTGTTTATTGAATTGTGTGTTGTTGACTCATCTTGTAAGCTACTTGATTAGGTAAGGATGCTCCTAGAATTTTATCAATATGGTGTTGAATATCCCTCTTTGGTGGTAGATCATCAAGAAACTAATCTAGTACAACATCAACATACTCTTTTAATACTTGGTTTGCTTCTATTGGTATTGGTATCTCTTTACCCTCTTCCTTTTGCACCACTAGTTCATAGCAAAACCTTGTTACCTTTATTTATTTGACAATTTCTCTATTGGACAACATAGTTTCAACTTTTCCTTCATCCTTAAGGGGTAATTTAATATAACTCTAGAATCATCCTTCTAAAAACTTTATGTATTATTCTCACCATCATGCATTAACTTCCTTTCATATTTTCATGGCCTTTCCAACAACACATGGCATGCATCCACTGGAATGAAATCACACCATATTTAATCCTTTAACAACACTTAAAGTACACAAAATATCACAAATACATATAGGAAATTTTTTCTTTCAAATAAAATTATCACTTTATATATATTCTTCTATAATATAATTTAAGAACACAACCACTTATACAAGAGTATCAGCAACAAACTGGCATACAAATTTAAAGCTATGATTTTATATTTTTTCAAGTATAACATGTGAAATACAATGTGTCTCTATATGATCAAGTCTTCAACATTATTTCAACTACAAGAGGGAGATTGGTATCATTTGAGCATTCTTCATCCAACCACAAACCAATGGTTCCTTACACACCTCCCAAATGGAAATGGTCCTACCCTTCACAAGGGTAGTAGATAAATATATTTGCAAACATACCATGTCATCTAAGAACCCATGTACAAAAATAGATAAATAATAAGGTATACATAAATAGATTAGTTCAATTTAGTTTACCATAGCAACTATTTAAAAATAAATATATACATGAAGCACATCATTACATGGCAAGATAATTGTTTGGTAGAATACCCAACTACATTAATAAAAATATTCCAACAATACCCTAAACACTATATTTAGATAAACCCCAATTCATTTCAAAATTTTATCAAACAAAAAATAGGAAACAACCAATACAGTGCACATTAAAAAAGAGAACTAATTGTAGAACATGAACCTAGTATCTACCTATTCAATGCAAAAAAAAAAAATTATATAAAATTTATGAAATCACAATATTGCAAAGAAGATATGAGCTAAAAACCATGCCCAATTATATTATGAATCACACTATTTCTTCCTACAATGCCTTGGAAATTTTTTCTATCCTTTACCCTTCCCCTATGTGCCCTCCTATCTCTCTCACTCTCTTTTGTTACTCAAAATTCTCTTTTTTCCTTCCATAAACTTTGGCAAAGAAAAATCGTTTCCTTTCTACATGAGGGGCAACACTTGCCCTCCATTGAAACCTCCTTACACATTTTGTTGCTTTCCAAAATCCCACGAATAGTGCAATGATGGTGACCTCTAAGGTGTCTCTTTAAGTCTCCATTAAATTCATATTGAATTCCTACTCTTCCCCTCGTGTAAAACTTAAACAAATGAACACTTTGAATTTTTTAAAAATATCATTTAAAAAAAAATTAAACCATCACCTTTTTGTAATTTCAAAAAAAGAGGAAAATAAAAATCCTAACATAAGATAATGACAAATAGTTTGCATCTTCTATTTTGAGTATAATATTGTGAAGGTAGCTTACCGTCTATGGTAGATCAAATACCATATGCAAATAGAAGATGATCGTAACACTCAACAAAAGGCAACAAATTCAAATTTTGCACTTTAAGATAACAACAAGAAAATAACCAATAATTCACATCTAAACATGAAATGATAAGAAATAATTTTTGACATAAATGACATCACTAAAATAACATGCAAGTCTAGTGGTGTGTGTATAAGTAACTTTTCTCAGACGTATGGTATTTTTTATCGATCTAACTCAATATGTTACCTTCTCCCTAACGATGCTCTCCCTCTTCAACTAGGATGGGAAACTAAATTATCATGCATTCACCTCATTCATTGAAAAGGTAGTTAATCCATAAACTTTATAATCAAGTAATTAGTAAAATTAATATAATTCAAATTGGTAATTTGTTCATAATAATTAATGACATGATAAAATTACACTAATTTTGATATCATTATTCCTCATTCACCTAGACATCAAATTAATCATTTCTTGGAAACCATAACTATTCCAACATATCAAAAGAAATATCATATCTTTAAATACATCATCCAATATCCAAAAATAAGTAATTGAAATATAACATGATTTAATTGTTCAAAAACAAGGTGTAACATTTACTCTAATTATAATAAAAAATTTGGGGTCTTGGAATTAATCCATTTAGATGTATTTGGTTTGGTCATTGTTCCTTCGATTTCTAAATCTACATATTATATTTTTTTCCATTGATGATTACAATAGAAGGACATAGGTATATTTCCTTAGAATTAAATATGAATCCTTTAATGGTGTTAAATGTTTTAAGGCTCTTTTAGTGAATCAAACTGGTAGGAAGTTTAAAATTTGATAATGATGGAGAGTTTTATTCAAAAAGATTGATAGATTCTATAGGACTGTGGAATATAAAGACGTAGAAAACTTAAAGACCCCTCAATAGAACAAATTTGTAGAAAGAATGAAAAGGACATTGATCGAGAGGAATAAGAGTATGCTTAGTAGGGTTGGCCTCTAGAACAATTTTTTTAGGTGGGAGAATTGTCACAACTTGTTACCTAGTTAATAGGTCTTTTACATAACTCTTGTTGACAAGACACCTATGGAGATGTAGCTAGGTAAAAATCCCTCATTGAGACATCTTTGAATATTTGTTTGTGGGGAAAGTTTTCTTACATGTCTAGTATGGAAGGCTCAACTTCTAGAGGCCATAAATTTTGATCTAAATGGTTGTTTAGCCTATTTTTTTCTAAATTTTAGAGTTCAAAGGGGTTCACATCCTATACATTTGAGAACTGATATCAAATGTAACCAACCCAAAATATCTATAACCTAGAAACTAAAATTTGTATTTTATAGCCCAAAAATTATAGATTTTGTATTATTAACATTATGAGAAATATTGAGAAACCTTTCCTAACACATTTAAAATGAGATCAATATTTTATGCAAGGAATTAGAACTTGCATCATGGAAATTTATTATACTGATGTTGGAGAGTTGATAATATATTTTTATTGTAATTTAAATTCTATTTTTAGTGAGTCAATGACTCATCCATATTCATACAAAATTTAACTAGCAATTGCACCTTGGTGTGCAATGGGTATACCAAAGAGGTGTGGAAGAGTGGGGGATAGTAAAGAGATATAGATAAAGAGGAAGATGGAGATGGAGAAGGAGAGGGGTATGGAGAGAGGGAGAGAGAGAGAGAGAGAGAGAGAGAGAGAGAGAGCAATAGATATAGATGGAAGAGATAAATATATAGAGAGGGAGAGATAGAAAGATAAAGATGCAAATAGGAAGTGATATAAAGAGAGAGGGGGAGATGAAAAAATAATTATGGAGAGATAGAGATTGAAAGGAAAAGAGATATTGATGTAGAGGTCTAGGAAGGAGAGAGATGGATGGATAGAGAGAGGGATACATGTGTAGAGATAGAGGGGGGGAGAGGAAGATAGAAGGAGAAAGGAAGATAGAAGGAGAAAGGAAGAGGGAGATAAATAGATATAGGTAGAGAGGGAGAAGGAGGGATTAATTGTATAGGGTTTTCAACATTAGTTGAGCTAGAAATCTCTTGTACAAACTCTTGTTGGGCCATATGTCCATCATGTAAATGTTCTTCATTTTCATTCTCAATGATAATAGTAGCAACATTGCTCATCATAACATCATTAGGGACACCATACTTAATAGATTGAGCCATATGGGGATTCAAACAAGCATCCATTCACAAAAGGGGTACAAGAGGAAAGAGACTCTAGTATGCAAATAATTCTCAACCTCCTAAAGTAGAAAGTAGATAAATTTGACCCAGATGGATTGATCAAATGACCTATGTGTTGATGAAAATTATAAAATCAATCACTAATCAAATCTAAAACAAGCATGAAATGCAGATCTTAAAGGATAAAGTGAGGGTGGGTAGGTTGAGTAGGAATAAAATTTAATAATGATTCACAAATCCTTAAATACATACATAGCTATGAAGTTTAATAGAGTGGAGAATACAAATCCTAACAAGAATTGAAAATATGATAAAGTAATCAAAAACCTTACTGAAGGAGAAGCCTTAGGGGAGAACTCTAGGTCATGAAAGCATTATTGAGTCCATCGATAAAAACTAAAAATAAATCAAATTACATAAATAATCTACCTAGGATGATAAATAAATGCAATCAATAATCACACAATTGTTAAATGTAAAGCTACGTTAATAACTGAAAAATAATAAATGTGTTAATTAAATTAGAGGAAACAAGTACTTAGTTATACAAATGACGATACATTGGAGATTACTTTGATGATGTGAAGATAATGTTGATGGTGTGTAGAATTGATCCGACACTATTCTAAAATTATGCCCTTTACCTAATAAATGTATCACTATCTAAATAGGTGAAGCAAACCTTGAAGGTCAATCTTGAGTACCACAAGTTCAATCCTAATTGCTACAAATTTGATACTTGATGAACTGATCTAAATTGATAAAATGAAGAGTCCTAAAATATTTTCTCGATTCTATTATCTTTGATGGGCTTGTAAGGATTATGGTGTTTATTAAGACCTTAAGGGAATCTATTGGAATTCTAGGATAATTGTTTCCTAAGCTAAACCCTTATATTAACTAGTTTTACAACTCTAAGTGAAGATTTGAAGATAGCATGCATAACTATGTAGGTGGCCTATATGTAGATGATGTATTATTTTTATTCTTTTATCCCTTTAAAAATATAAATCTACTCTAGATGTTATTTAAATATTTTCAAAATCCAACACATAAATTAGTGGCACAGTGAATTTCTTTAAATGTCAAGACATAGCAACATGTTTTATAAACATGTGACAAGTTAGCTCACAACAACTAGTGAAAAATGGCATGAAAGTTGGAATTTGAATTTGACCATTTGAATTTAAGGTTTATTCTAGTGTGTCATGAGATGGTCTTGGGTGACACAAAAATGAACTTGGGTATAAAAGCAATACTTTCGTGGCAAGAAGTGAATGTGTTGAGGAAGTGTGAATAGAATATAATTAATGAAGGGTGAATGGTGAATACACAAAACATAAGTGCAAGTAAGAGGAAATAGAAATGGACATGGACCAAAGGATGAGTCAAACCTAACACAAAAGCATGTCACTTGTTGATAGATAATTGCATTAAAATATTCCCCCAAACTAAACTCAAAACTAAATAAGAAATGACATGAGTATGCAAATTTTACCATTACAATTTTATCCAAGAGAAAATGTAAGAGCCACATGGTTCAATCTTTATATAGAATTGTGTATATAGGATCTTTCCTTTTTTTCATGTATAAAAATATTTTTTCATAAACAAAATTTAATACTAAACAAAATATATTTACAAGAAAAAAAATGATAATTATTCTATTTTTTTAATTTAATTATGTATCTTTTTATCATATCTCAAATTATTATAATCTAAAAAATCAATTTTATCAATATTTCAAACTATTATAATCTAAAATATCAATTTTATCAATATTTCAAATTATTATAATCTTAAAATATCAATAAAATAAATAAATAAAATTGAATTACAATAATCCAAAATATCAAATAAATGCACAGATTTAAATCCAAAAACTAAAATATTAAGAATGTGAAAAACTCATGCCTACTAAACAATAAATTTTTTTGAAGCAAATTATGTGTGAAGCCATGACAATTGGATCAACACATGTACAATCTTGTTATGGACCACAAAATCTTGATTTATACTTACAATTTGTGTGAAAAGCTGAAAAATTCCCTACATAAATAGTAACTTTAATACCTCTATAATTTTGTTATAGACCACAAAAGTCTTGATTTATACTTGCAATTTGTGTGAAAAAAGCTAGTAAGATTCCCCATAGTAACTTTAATGTCTGTACATTTTTGTTATGGACGACAACAGTCTAGATTTCTACTTACAATTTGTCTGAAAAAGCTAGAGTGGTTCCCCACAAGGCACAGCTGTTTAATGCCGATGCTGAAGGAAAGAAACATTTAAGCTATATAACTAACTAACTACCTGCTAATATAAAGTTTGCCGTACGCTCTGAAGCACGGTGAGCACCTCAGCCATAGATGGTCTCTGGTGTGGAAATTGAGAGGTACAGGAGAGGCCCAGTTGTAGCAACCCCTCAACCATGGAATATCCATATCCCCTGTTTGGCCCCATCTCTTCTACTACACCCGCTGCCACTACGTCTTCCAAACTGTGAGGAAATGATTGAGAAACCCATGCAGGCAGAGTTAATCCCCGGGCGAACATTGGATTCGTCGGCCTCTTTTGAGTAAGCATCTCTAGCACCACCACGCCATAGCTGTACACGTCTCCTTTCACGGAAATCCTTCCTCCCATTCCATACTCTGCATAAACATTAAAGAATTAATAACTCATGCCAGTTCAATTCCATTCCATTCGCTCTTCGCCACTCTCAAAGGGTAACAAAATGTATTGCTTAAATTAGCACAATTACTTACCAGGTGCAATGTAACCGAAAGATCCTCTCAAGGTTGAGGTGATGGCGGATTCATCGTTCACCAGTTGCGCGATACCAAAATCGGCAACACGAGCTCTCATGCTTTGGTCCAGAAGCACATTCTGTGGCTTTATGTCGCAATGTACAATGGCTGGAGAGCATTCATCGTGTAAGTATGAAATCCCACGCGCTACTTCATACAGAATTTCCCATCTCTTCCTCAAACTCAGCTCTTCAACCTCACTGCTATCATCTGAGCCTCTGTGCAAGTGTTTGTCCAGGCTTCCGTTTGGCATGAATTGTAATACCAGAGCTTTGAAATCTGCCTCTGCGCATGAAGCTATTATCTTCACCAAATTAGGATGTGCAACTTTTAGTAATGTCTGGCACTCTCTTTGGAAACAATCGTCTGCTTCTTGGCGCCTTGGAGTAAGGACTTTGATAGCCACGACCTTATCGCCTGGAAGAACGCCTCTGTAAACCGATCCAAGGCCACCCCTTCCTATTATGTTCCTAGGATCGAAAGCTTCGGTTGCTCTGCTCAGATCTTCTTTCCGCATTAAATTATTCGGGCTTCTCCTATTTCTAAAGCATATCCAAAATCCTAAAGCAGCAAAGGAAGACAAGGCAGAGACACCAAGGATGGAAATAAGAAGCACCAGTTTCCTTTTGCGGGCACTGCCATGGCCTCTGCTTAAAGAACAATCTTGCAAACCCAGGCATTTCCCACACAGCTGGAGATTCCCTAAAAATGAATTCTTGTTCTGCTGCTTATATGCTCCAGAACAGGGGACTGATCCTGAGAAGCGATTGTATGACAGGTTTAAATGCTGAAGGCTTTCCAGGTTCGCCAGAGACGTTGGAAGTAGGCCTGATAAGTTATTGAAAGACAAATCAATGTCTCGAAGGCTTTTCAGTTGGTTGCCAAAAGATGCAGGAAAAGTTCCTTGAAGCTCGTTATGAGACAGATTGAGGTTCTCAAGTCCTACACAGCTACTAAGACCATTAGGAATTGAGCCTGATAATTTGTTGGAAGAGAGGTCAATTGCTTGCACCATTTGCATTCCCCCAAGCAATCCAGGGACCGGCCCAGTTAATTGGTTGTTCGATAGATTGAAATACCACTGCATATTATGAAGACTGGCAACCTCCAAAGGAATATTTCCTGTGAGACGATTATATGACACATCTATGAGTTCAAGATTTGGGCAGCCTCCAAGTTGTGGCGGTATGCTTCCGTTCAGCTTGTTGATGCTTAAATCCAGCTGTCTTAGATGCTCCAGGCTTCCCAGGCTCTTGGGGATTGTTCCAGATAGCGAATTGTTATACAGAATAATAAATTCCAGCCTTTTCATCTTTCCCAATTCCATTGGAATTGGGCCTTCCAATTGATTGCGACTGAGATTTAACATGTGTAGACTGGAAAGCCTTGCTATCGCAGAGGGAATGGCTCCGTCCAAGGAATTGTCACCTAAATACAATTCTGTGAGCCCTGTGAGATTGCCGATTTGTTGAGGTATGTTGCCTCTTATGCTGTTGCTTTCTAATGAGAAAGTGGAGAGAAGCGGAGAGAGCAGAGCCAGAGAAGGAGGCAGTCTACCTTCAAGATGATTGTCTGTCAGATCCAACCTTTTCAACAGGGAGCAGTTAGTAAGTGCATTCAATATTGGAACACCTTTCGCACTTCCACTTCCGCTCACGAAATCATTACAAAACAGATTGAGATTGGTCAGACGGAGAAGATTCCCCAATTCCCGAGGTATCACGCCGCTCAATTCATTCCACGCCAATTCAAGCACAGAAAGCCTCGAGCAATTTCCCAGTGATTTGGGAATCACCCCGCTGAGTTTATTTTGTGGCAGAAGCAGGTACTCCAGCTTGGAAAGCTTCACGCCTATCTCCGACGGAATCACCCCACTCAGTGAGTTATTAACCAAAGAAAGATTTCTCAACTCTGTGCAATTTAGCACAGAAGTCGGGATTTCTCCACTGATTCGGTTGTTTTCCAGATGGAGTACCTTAAGCTTAGTGAGAGATCCAATTTGGGAAGGAATCGTGCCTTGCAAATCGTTATCAGCTAAATCAATAAGCTGAAGCATAGAACAATTTCCCAACGCCGCGGGAATGCTGCCCGTATGGCGATTCGCCCAAGATGCCAGGAGTTGCAGGTTGCGCAAATTACCCAGTTGTGATGGAAGGCTCCCATTGAGGCGGTTTTTGGATAAGTGGAGCTGCATCAAACGCAGGCACCTTCCGAGAGAGTGAGGAACAGAGCCTTGCAGCCGGTTTGCGTGAAGATAAAGGAACTTGAGGCGGTGCAGGCGCCCCAGAGCAGAGGGAATGCGGCCCCCAATTTGGTTGTTGGAGAGGTCGAGGTAGTTAAGGAAGGACAAATTCCCCAGCTGGGGGGGCAGCACACCCTCCAGGCTCATGTTTCCCAAATCCACTCTCACAACACGCCATTTTTCAGTGTTGCAGCGGATTCCGGTCCAATTGCAAAAGTGCAGGCTCTGCTTCCAACTGTGCAGTACACCATGGGGATCCAGCGTGACTGCATTTTTGAATGCCATTAGAGAAGCCACATCCCTCTCACTTCCACTTGAGCCTGCAGCCGCCACCTTCCCCGGACTGAAGTTCACCACTGCAAACAAGCATAACAATAAAACAACTCGAATGTAGTTATGCATTCTGAGCAAATAATGCAGACAACTACCTATGTGCACTAGTGAAATGCGAGGCTTGGTAGTTTTTCTTGTCTGCAAGGATAGGTAGTGGGTTTTTAATAATCCCTGTGAGACCAAGACAATCAATGGGACCCGAGATAACAGAGCATTGCGGAAGAAATGGGATAGAAAAAGAAAAAGTTGAATAAAGTCTGGTCATCCATCTCCGCGTAGACGGGATACCTGCTGCA
The DNA here is from genome assembly GCA_007115665.2 of Sequoiadendron giganteum. Taxonomy (NCBI): domain Eukaryota; kingdom Viridiplantae; phylum Streptophyta; class Pinopsida; order Cupressales; family Cupressaceae; genus Sequoiadendron; species Sequoiadendron giganteum. Next base: position 768,228,299 of record CM021102.1, read on the forward strand.
AGAAGTCGGTGGCAAAAACGCACGGCAGCTCACATCAAACTAAATTTGAAAACTGAAGTCTGTTTGGTCTTTTAGGTAACGACCAGAAGTCACCGTGGCAACTGAAATCCGTTCCCATTATAGAAAGATCTGGTTTGGTCGTTTTTTTAAAAGCATTGGGGTTTTGTTTGTAACCGCTCAAACTCCACCAATTGAAGATTGTTTGGAACTAACTATAGCGTTTCGTGTCATCTTTGCGAAGTACACTATGTGTTCACATTACCGTATAAAGATTTGTAAATACGTTTCATAACGAAACTGTGCACACATATGACAAAAATATTACAAATGACTGATTCCAAACAGTCTTTATTGATGGGATTTTTGAAGTTGTAAGATGATTTCAAATTGACTAAAAAAAATTAGAAAGTTGAATTTTGATATAAATATCATAATGAGTAACTCATTAATTATATTAAGTGCATATATTTATCAATATATGTTTAGATTGTTTATATTTAAATTATTTTATTTAAATTTGAGAAGTACAAAATTATTAGTACTTATAGGTAAATGTATAGTAAATGTAGTATTTATTGTATATATATATATATATATATATATTTTAAATAAATAAAGTTAGTCTTATATGTTTGTAATGTTCTTTCAAGTTTGAAAATTAAAATTGTTGACAATTACATGATAGTGTAAGACAAAACTGCGGCTCATTCTAAAAATAATAGCATTGATTATACATTCATAAAAATCTATTTCTTTTTAAAATAAACTAAGTCCTCTATTAATATTTGAGATAATATGTGGATAATTTCGTTTTAAGTGTTTTTTAAATTCTTAATTGAAATAAAATATATTTGTGTTAAAGGATAAAAGAATATATCTTCTTTTTAATTTTTAATTTTCAATATTTTTTTATCGTGTTGTAAATGTAATGTTTTAGTGTTCAAATTATTATATTTTACATATAAGTTGATTATAACTTAAGATTTTGTATTTTGAATTTCATACTGTAGTTGTAGAATTGAACCGTCCAAATCCTTAAGGGTTTTCCCTCTCAACTAGATCATGAGTGTTCTCCTATCCCCATCATTTTAAATTTTAAATCGCTTGTCTCAAGGTCAACAACTGTAGAATTTAACAATTGCCTATCGACTTGCATGTCAAAATAAATCAAATTGAGCACTTAGGATCTTATATTTAAAGATAATTCATTGGACATTAGTGATCATTAAAAAAAGTAATATCAAAATTAATTAATTAGATTTATACCATAGGGGTACAAAGCATTTTCAAGCATTAACAAGCACCATTACTAGCATCATCACATGCATCATGTGTCTTTGGTCTTTTTAGTTAGGCATGAGGACTTGACTTATCACCCAGAAAAAGAAAGGTCCTCAACCTTTTTCTTCCAAATAAGCCCTCAAAATTGCTTTTCAACATCACCAAACTTTTAGACATGGGTACATCCAAGGTGAATGGGTTCAATTTGTTGACAAGCAAAAAGGAGAAAACCACGCAAGAAGGATTTACCATACTGTTAGGACTGGAATGCAAGTGTGGATTCATTCAAACCATCAAAAATAAGAGTATCAATATCCTTATATTGTCTAAACATAATAACAATATTAGATCAAGATTGCCATGTATTAATCACAACAAATTAACAAACCCAAAGAGCAAAGCTAGCAATAACAATATCAATCTACCTCTATTATCTAAATGTGATTACAATATCATATCAAGATTGACATATTAATCACAAGACGTCAACAAAGCCAAAGAGTAAAGTTAGCAATAACAATTTATCTTTATTGTATAAACATGATTACGATATATCATATCAAGATTGACATATAAATCATAATGTACATCAACAAACCCAAAGAGCAAAGTTAGTAATCAAATTGAAATAACTAAGGACTTTCTTGTCCCTTGCTCATTTCCAATTATTAGTTACATGTTTCTATCTCATCTCATTAATTAATTCAATTTATATTATTGCATGTTGTTAAATCATTGATTATACCAATTAAATTAATTATTAAGGTGGTGTGGTATTCCCTTAAATTTTGGTTGTGCAATCTTACACCACATCAGACTCTCCTTTAGGTTATTCTTCTCCTTTATCTATAGGTCTTTGATTATTACTATTTTATTCATGGATTTCGGCTAACCCTTGTCATTGTCTTCCATGCATGCTTATATCAAGGACATCATTGTTTTTTCACAATTTATTGCATATGACATATTGAACCTCTATGGCATCATATAATTTTACCAAAAGGATAAAAATGTATGACCCATGGATACATTGTAATGTATGTTCCAATCATGTATTTTAACGTCATGGGGTTAGTGTATGGAAATGGGGGACAAATTAGTAGCCAACCTTCAACTTTTTAACAAAATACATGGGCACTATGTAAAATACATACACAAGTAGGAGCATAAATAGTACATATTTTCTACAATGTTAAATTATGATATTTATATTTGAATTCAATTATCTAGTTTTTTAATCTTGAACTCGTGGATTTGACACTGTAGAAAATACTTCCTACTTGTCAAAGAACTCATTTACAAATATTTAGATTATGTTATACATTATATATGTAAAATATAACATGTGCACACTATATAATGCATATGTACTTTATAATACATACGTATTTTTAATTCCCTAAATTAACTTTTTTATGATCATACCTATTTCCAAGCCTAAGGATTGGACATCTCTATTGGCTCCTAGTTTTGTGTTTTCAATATAAAATAATGAATTCAAACTTCAATCTTGTGATTTGTACTTATTTTACAATAAAAACTTATGAAACCACCACAAAAATGACGAGCTACCTCTTAACTTGAATCTAACCATACAATTTTTTTAATATTTTAAATAAGTTAAGGTAATTATTTTTATTTTCTTTGAAAAGTGACTTCATATCTCAACAATGATAGGAATTATTTCCTTGAACATCCTATTGAATCCTATATACACATGTGTACATATATTTTTAATATTAAGTTAAAATAATTACATTTACACACACTTGAACTTTTAAATTAAAGAGTAATATGAGTGAACTCAATTATAAACCAAGTATGATAGCATAGTACCTATCACTAGAATATTTCTCTCTATTTGGTTTGGCATAGAAGTGTCATGAGAACCCAACTACCATAAAAATGATGAACCAAGTCCAATAATTATTAGAATTAAAAATGTATTAAACATTCCCTAATATACTTGGTTAAGGGTTTCTTTTGTAATATAAGGCGTGTCAAAGCATACAATCATTGACACCAGATGATCTAACCTAGATGATGTGTTAATAATTTGCATCAAACAAGATAGTTTATATAATTCATTTAAAAATTAGTAATTGATCTAGTTTAAATTCGAAATATCTATTAGTTTTAATATGGGTAAGTGCAAAAAGATGGGGGGCCAAAAAGGGGGCTTAAGTGGCCACTTTTTTTTAAAATCGGGAAATATTATCCTTGGACGTGAAATTGAGGATAGTTACACTCAAAATTTGAGATGCAACAAAAACAAGGATCAAAGTGCTCCGAGTCTAATTTCTAAACTACTAATTTATTTTGAAAATGGTTGAGATTAAGAGGTTCAAAAGAGGGACGCACAGAAATTGGTGTTGTTTTTGTCAGAAAAACATAATATAGCAACTTTTGTACATCCCTACCTCACGGTGAAATTTTTTTTAGTATTTTAAAAATCGCTCTAGTGAGAAATTAGCTAACAATATGTAGTTGATGCATGATTTTTTTGATAATTTTTTAATAAATATTTGATTTTTTACTAATTTTCTAAGTGGACACTTCCTGAAAAACAGAATTTTGGTTGTGCTACCCCTACAAATTTTGGAAACTAATTGATTTTTTTATTATTATTATTTTTAGAATGGAGTCTAGTTTCTAAAAATGTAATTTATTTGAAATTTTGATGAACGGTTAATTTATAACAAAAAAAGCACTAAACACTACTTTTTCCCAAAAAAGAAACATGCAAACAAAAGAAATTATAGATGAAAGGCTTAACATTGTCAAAAAGTGAAAAAAATTACATCGTTGGATAACTAAGAGAGAACTTAACATTACCCAAGTGTTTGATTTATTCGACATTAAAACACGTGCAATCTTGATGATGAGCACAAACTTGATTATGTGAGATATTGTAGAATTTGCAAAAACACGTCTCTTGTCGTTGGGAAGGCCCTCCAATCCTTTGGGTTGGTATTACAAGGAAAATACCAATCCTAAGGCTTGGGGATTCCCAAAGCAAGATATAACACACGTGCATTATATCTTGATTTTGACATGGTTTTTCGTGTTTGTGTGGGACATGTCTAGCATGACATAACATGAGTGTGGTATAATGTGCTCGTGTTATGTCTTGATTTATGTTAAATGCTACTCTATTGAATGTATGCTTATATATTTGTATGTTTATATGTACATGTATACTTGTATTTCATGTATGTATGTATGTATGTATGTAGGATCGTATGTACATATGTATGTATGTAAGTATGTATGTATATTTTTAAAGGGGGGGAGAATTTTAAGAGAGAGATTTGTCTAGGTAGGGTGGGAGGGAGAGAGGGAGGTAGAGACCTAAGAGAGAGAGAGAGGTAGAGAGGTAGTGAGAGAGAGTCTTGAGAGAGGGAGAGGGGGTGGAAGGGAGAGTCTAAGAGAGATGGAGTGGGAGAGAATGGGTTGGAGTGAGAGGGACTTAGCTAGGTAGGGTGGGAGGGAGAGAGAGAGAGATGGGAGGGATTGAGAGAGAGGGAGAGAGAGGGAGGGAGGGAGAGAAGGAGAGAGTTATTTAGGTAGGGTGTCAAAGGGAGAGACTTGAGAGTGTGAGGGGGGGTGAGAGGGAGAGACTTGAGAGATAGGTAATGAGAGGGAGTGCGAGAGAGAGGGAGTGTGAGAGTGAGAGACCTAATAGAGGGAGAGGGTGTGGGAGGGAGTGACCTAAGATAGGGAGAGATAGAGGGGAGTGGAGTGAGAGGGACTTATCTAGGTAGGGTGGGAGAGATAGATAGAGAGAGGGGGGAGAGAGAGAGAGAGAGAGTTACCTAGGTAGAGTGCAAGAGGGAGAGACCTGAGAGAGAGAGGGGGTGGGATGAAGAGACCTGAGAGAGAGGGAGAGAGGGAGTGATGGAGAGGTAGTGGGAGGGAGATAGAGAGAGATAAATAGAGGGGGCGAGAGAGGGTGGTAGGGATTGATTGAGCGAGAGGTGTGTAGAAAGAGGGAGAGGGTAGATAGAGACAATTAGAGAGGGTAGGAGAGAGGGAGGGAGAGAGAGGTGAGATGTATAGATAGATAGGAAGGGATAGGGGTTGAGGGTATAGGGTTGAGGGATTAAGGTGGAGGACCTATAGGGTTGATGGTTCAGGGTATTAGGGTTTAGGTTTAAAGGTTGAGGGTTGAGGGATTAGGGTTGAGGGTAGAGGGTATTGGGTTGAGGGTAGAGGGTAGAAGGTTTAAGGGTTTAGGGTTAAATGGTTTAGGGTTGATGGTATAGGTTTGAGGATATACGGTTGAAGGATTAGGTTGAGGGTCCAATGAAAATGGTAGAGGGTATAGGGGTTGAGGGATTAAGGGTTGAGGGTTGAGAATTGAGGGTTGAGGGTTTAATGTATAGGGTAGAGGGTAAAGGGTAGAGGGTTTAAGGGTTTAGGGTTTAAGGTTGAGCGTAGAGGGTCGAGGGTATAGGCTTGAGGGATTAGGGTTGAGAGTCCAATGTAAAGGGTAGAGGGTATAGGGGTTGAGGGACTAGGGTTTAAGGGTTGAGGGTTCAAGGGTTGAGGGATTAAGGGTTGAGGTTTTAGGGACTAGGGTAGAGATTTTTCTTGGGTTTAAGGGTTGAGGGTAGAGGGTATTGGGTTGAGTGTAGAGGGTAGAGGCTTTAAGGATTTAGGTTTTAAGGGTTTAAGGGTTGAGGTTTTAGGGTTTAGGGTTGAGTGTTTAAGGGTTTAAGTGTTTAGGGTTTAGGGTTGAGGGATTAGGGAAGAGAGGGAGGGATGTATGGCTAGAGAGATGGAGGGATAAGTGAGATAGAGAGAAGGAGAGAAGATGAGGGAGGGACAAAGATATATAAGGATTGGTGATCCAATGTATAGGGTAGAGGGTTGAGAACTAAGGGTATAGGGTTGACAACCTATAGGGTTGAGGGATTAGGGTATTGAGTTAAGGGTATAGGGTTGAGGGATTGGGTTGGGAGTACATATGGTTGAAGGATTAGGGCTGAGGGTCCAATGTATAGGGTAGAGGGTATCGGGGTTGATGGTTTAGGGTTTGAGGGTTGAGGATTGAGGGATTAAGGTTTGAGGGTTGAGAATTGAGGGTTGAGGCTTTAATGTATAAGGTAGAGGGTAGAAGGTTTAAGGGTTTAGGGTTTAAGGGTTGAGGGTAGAGGATTGAGGGTATAGGGTTGGGGGATTAGGGTTAAGGGTCCAATGTATAGGGTAGAGGGTATAGGGGTTGATGGATTAAGTTTTAAGGGTTAAGGGTTGAGGGATTAAGGGTCAAGAGGGTTGAGGGATTAGGGTAGAGAGTTTACTAAGTGGGTTTTAGGGTTTAAGGGTTGAGGGTAGAGGGTAGAGAGTAGAGGGTTTAAGGGTTGATGGTATACAATTGAGGGATTAGGGTAGAGAGGGAGGGAGGGAGGGAGAGATGGAGGGATAAGTGATATAGAGAGAAGGAGAGAAGAGGAGGGAGGGACAAAGATATATGATGGTTGAGGATCCAGTGTATAGGGTAGATGGTTGAGAATTGAGGGTATAGGGTTGAGTACCTATAGGGTTGATGGTTTAGGCTATTGGGTTGAGGGTATAGGTTTGAGGGATTAGGATTGAGGGTACATATGGTTGAAGGATGAGGGTTGAGGGTCCAATGTATAGGGTAGGGAGTATCGGGGTTGAGGGTTGACGATTGAGGGATTAAGGGTTAAGGGTTGATAATTGAGGGTTGAGGTTTTAATGTATAGGGTAGAGGGTAGAGGATTTAAGGGTTTAGGTTTTAAGGGTTCGGGGTTCAAGGTTTAAGGTTGAGGGTATAGGGTTGGGGGATTAGGGTTGAGGGTCCAATGTATAGGGTAGAGGATATAGGGGTTGAGAGATTAGGGTTTAAGGGTTGAGGGTTAAGTGTTGAGGGATTTAAGGGTCAAGAGGGTTGAGGGATTAAGGTAGATAATTTATTAAGTGGGTTTAAGGGTTTAAGGATTGAGGGATTAGGGTAGAGAGGGAGGGATGTATGGAGGGAGAGATGGAGGGATAAGTGTGATAGAGAGGAGAGAAGATGAGGGAGGGACAAATATATATGAGGGTTGAGGATCCAATGTATAG
>CM021102.1:768235766-768390863 GCA_007115665.2 Sequoiadendron giganteum
GAGAGAGAGGGAGGGAGTGGGAGAGATAGAGGGTAGAGGATAGAGGGTATAAGGATTAAGGGTAGAGGGTAGAGGGTTAAGGATAGAGGGGAGAGATATAGGAGTGAATGAGAGAGAGAGAGACTTGAGAGAGGGGGAGGGGGTAGGAGGGAGAGACTTGAGAGAGAGAGAGGGAGGGAGTGGGAGAGAGATAGAGGGTAGAGGGTAGAGGGTTTAAGGGTTTAAGGGTTGAGGGTTGAGGGTTGAGGGTGTAGGGTTGAGTGTTTAAGGGTTTAAGGGTTGAGGGTATACGGTTGAGGTTATAGGGTTGAGGGTCCAATGTATAGGGTAAAGGGTGTCAGGGTTGAGGGCTTAGGTTTTGAGGGTTGAGGATTGAGGCATTAAGGGTTGAGGGTTGAGAATTGAGGGTTTAGGGTTTAATGTATAGGGTAGAGGGTAGAGGGTTTAAGGGTTTAGTGTTGAGGGTTTAAGGTTGAGGGTAGAGGATTGAGGGTATAGGGTTGGGGGATTAGGGTTGAGGGTCCAATGTATAGGGTAGAGGGTATAGGGGTTGAGGGATTAGGGTTTAAGGGTTGAGGGTTGAGAGTAGAGGGTTTAGGGATTAGGGTAGAGATTTTTCTTGGGTTTAAGGGTTGAGGTATTAGGGTTGAGGGATTAGCGTTGAGGGTAGAGGGTATTGGGTTGAGGGTAGAGGGTAGAGTGTTTAAGGGTTTAGGGTTTAAGGGCTAAGAGTTGAGGGTTTAGGGTTGAGTGTTTAAGGGTTGAGGGTTTAGGGTTGAGGGTTTAGGGTTTAGGGTTTAAGGGTAGAGAGTAGAGTGGGAGAGAGATGGAGGGTAGAGAGTAGAGGGTTTAAGGGTTTAAGTGTTGAGGGTAGAGGATAGAGAGAAAGAGAGAGAAAAGAAACCTATATAAAATTATCTTTCGCATAACGCAAGTGTGTTTTGTAGTAGAGATATGGTTGTTTTTAGCAAGACATAACGTGCTCACATTATAATGCGAGCACATTTTTTCTTGCTCTAAAAATGGTAAAAAACTCGATATACCCATGATCTCAAGCCCCACATTCTACATATTCTCCTAGTTTTGCACGTGCTCCAACAAAAAAATATTTTTGATGATTTTGTGAAGTGTGCATGCATGTTTTTCACATTCCACCACCTTTTTCATGCTCTTTCCACCACCTTTGTGTGAAATAGTAGATTTTTCACGTTGAAAGGCAAATAATATCAATTCAAGTTTGGATTCCATTCAAGAGTGATATACAATTGAAGTTTTGAGGGGAACAAGCTTTTGAAAAATTCAAATTGTTGAGGAGTTTGAAGACAGAAGAAGCAAAGGCTACATAATTGGGTAGAACTCCTCCATTTGAAACTCTAGCTTTCTAGGTATGTGAAGTCTTTACACATTTTCTTTCATTCTATTATGGCTTGGTTTCATTTTTTTTTATTTTGCATATTCCATGTTAATCATTATTTTTTTTCATCATAACCTTAGTTTGTCAACGCACATTTTAAATTACACAAATCTTTACACTTGCCAATTACATTTTTAAACAACATCTCTTTGAGGCATATTTTTAAACAATTGACTTACCTTGTGTATGCTTCCACATTTTTTATACACATATATATGAAATAAGTTATAAGGAAGTAAAATAATACATAATTTCTCAGTACTTTACTATGGATGTGCATACCACTCTCTAAAGCTTTCATTTTGGTATAGACATGGGGGATGTTGGAAAATGTAGTTGAATTTGGTTTTACACCTACAATTTCCATATGCTTGAATTTTTCTAAAGCCTTTTCAATAAATCTATTTTGTGCATATCGTGCAATCATTATAGTCCATGAGGAAATATCTCATTGAGGTATTTTGTCAAATAGTTATACCAAGCAACTGATTGCCTTATCTATACTACCAAATTTTCCATACATGTACCTAAAAAATTAGAATGTACTCCTCCCACATTGATAGATCTTTGAATCTATTTTAGTTTTCATCTCTATTTCTAAATTTAACTCATCACTTATGTTGTGATATATTTTAAATGTTTCCTTGATTAGTCTACCTACAAGGTATTCCAACACTTCTCTCCACTATTTTAAGACTATTTATTCGAGGCTAAGTTAGCAACATGGGGAAAGGTGCATCCTATCTTGCAATCATGGCTCAAAATGGAAGCATGGACAAGGCATTTGAATTTTTTGACAATAATTTTTTCATATAAATGTATGAAAAATGTGGTAGCATTGACAAGCTAGTGAGCTTGGCAAGCTAGTGAGCTCCACTAGCTTGTCAATTCAGTAGGGTTAACAAGGTAGGGGCAGTGTATACCTCATAAAAAGGAGTCTCACAGGGAAGAATATGCCTCATAGAAATGGGGACTCATGGTGATATACATCATCATGAGACCCCATTTCTATGAGGCATACACTGCCCCTACCTTGTCAACCTTATCACATTGCTAAGCTAGTGGAGCACCACTAGCTTGGCAATGTGGTAAGGTTAACAAGGTAGGGGTAGTGTATGCCTCATATAAATGGGGACACATGGTGATGTAGGACTCATGGTGATATACATCACCATGAGTCCTAATTTCTATGAGGCATATGCTGCCCCTACCTTGTCAACCCTACCACATTTTCAAGCTAGTGGAACATTGGCAAGCTTGGAAATTTTGTAGGGTTGACAAGGTAGGGGCGGCGTATGCCTCATAGAAATGGGGAATCATGATGATATACATTGCCCCTACCTTTTCAACTCTACCACATTGCCAAGCTTTCCAATGCTCCACTAGCTTGGCAATACGATAGGGTTGACAAGGTAGGGGCAACATATGCCTCATAGAAATGGGGTCTCACGATGATATGATGATATTTCATCATATCATCGTGAGACCCCATTTCTATGAGGTATGTTGCCCCACCTTGTCAACCCTATCGTATTGCCAAGATAGTGGAGCACCACTAGCTTGCCAATGCTCCACTAGCTTGGCAATGTGGTAGGGTTGACAAGGTAGGGGGAACATATGCCTCATAGAAATGGGGACTCATAGTGATATAACAATAAGGTTAAAAAGGTAGGGGAAATGTATGCCTCACAGAAATGGGGTCTCATGGTGATATACATCACTGTGAGACCCCATTTATATGAGGCCTACACTGCCCCTACCTTGTCAACCCTCACTGTGAGACCCCATTTCTATGAGGCATATGATGTCCCTACCTTGTCAACCCTCACCATGAGACCCCATTTCTATGAGGCATACACTGCCCCTACCTCATTTCCAAGCTAGTGGTTATCCACTAGCTTGCCAATGCTCCCCTAGATTGGAAATACAGTAGGGTTGACAAGTTAGGGGCAATGTATACCTCATATAAATGGGGACTCATAGTGATAAGGTAGGGGCAGCGTATGCCTCGTAGAAATGGGGACTCATTGTGATACAAGCTAGGGGAGCATTGGCAAGCTAGTGGAGCACCACTAGCTTGGCAATATCACCGTGAGTCCCCATTTCTATGAGGCATACGCTGCCCCTACCTTGTCAACCCTACCGAATTTCCAAGCTAGGGGAACATTGAAAAGCTAGTGGAGCACCACTAGCTTGTAAATTTGGTATGTTTGACAAGCTAGGGGCAGTGTGTGCCTCATAGAAATGGAAAGCTTGTAATCTCACTAGCTTACCAATTTGGTCACATGATTTTTTTGATGGAATGCCTTAAAGTAATGTGGTAATGTGGCATGCCATGATTGTAATTATTTTTTATGAAGCCTTGAATGACTTATATTTTATTTATTTGTATGGATTCATTTTCTAGGAACTAATATTTGTCTCATTACCATGCTACAGGTAAAATTATTTTCCATGTCAAAGAAACGAACAAGGAATAAACTAAAAGATGAAGAATATGAAACAAATAAATCAAAGGAGAGAGAACAACAGAGGAAATATCATGAGAAGAAGAAATTGGATACGATTGATGAAAAAAATCCAATTGAAGAGGAACCTCAACCATAAAAAAGAGAAAAGACATTGGTGGCACAAAGGGCATGAATGTGAAAGCATCATGCTAAGATATATTATGATACCGTAGTTGGAGACACACCCTCTACTGCAAGTGAATATGAAGGGACACCATTAATCACAAGTGAATATGGAGGGACACCATCTACCACAAGTTAATATGGAGGGACACCATCTACCGCAAGTGAATATGGAAGGACACCAAATACCACAAGTGAATATGAAGGGACACCATCCACCAAACCTCAAGTTGAGATTAAATCATCACTCAGATTTGACAAAGAAGGTACACCATCATCCCCATGTCAACCTCAAGGTATGTCATATATTCCACCCTCAATCAAAGGTACGTAATCTAGCCCACCTCACTTAAATATTGATGAAATTCCTAATGTTGAGGAGTATGTGCCTAGTAGAACACCACCTAGAATTTTATGTAGAAAGCCAAAGTATTTGATTAATATTCAAGAGGATATTTTGCAACACATAGAAGGTAAGATTCCAGCACACACTTGTAGAAGATATGCTGATAAGATTTGGAAATCGTTCTTTGAAAGGTTAAATGAGACCGCAAGATGTCAACTATTTGTTAAAATGATTTGGGGTATAAAGTATAGAAACACCATGAAGACTCTTGGGTTGAGAACATCGAATGCTTCAAGTGAAACCACTATTGTGAAGAATCTAATGGATGCTTATGAGAGTGTGGGTAAGACCTCACTCTCAAAGGATAGTAATGTCACCCAACATGTCATTACATCTCCTTTGGTAAGTAGTCAAACAAAGAGAGCTTGTCTCATTAGAAATACGAGTGAACAAATAAGAATTAATAGAAAAAATTTATCAAGAGCCATTCAAAGGCGACAAAGAATTGAAGGAATTGATTGAAATGAATTATGGGAATTCTCGGGGAGACTACGTGAAAATATTAAAAAATTGGTTGAAGCATTGAGAACACTAATTGAAGAGTATTGGAAGAATAACACAAGACCATCTTTGAATCAAAGGGATGTGCTAAGAAGGAGAATCAATAGTCAGAACTGTGAGCCACATCCAAAGCATTTTTTGGATACAACTCAAACCTAATTTTTTCGTAAATTTCAATAGGATTATCCTCAAATTAGTATTTGTCAAATATATTTTGAAATGATTAAACCTTTTTATGTCAAGATAAATCACACACGCACTACTTGTTGTTGTAGACTACATATTGAATTATCTAACCATTATGATGTTTATCATTCTATATGTTTATATTTGCATACTAACGATGTAGGATTGTGGCATACAAGCCCCATCAACATATTCAAGAGAGTTATTATCAAAACAATTATGTGAAATAGAGGATGGCCAAATATTCTACAGGGCACTATGCTTGGAGGGTTCATGTTAGCATTGCGGTGCCTTGCAGCATATGCCAGTATGTCAACATATGGAAAGCACATATGAGGTGGGACATAAAATAGTAGAGTTTAGGAAGTATAGAAAAATGGGATATGTTACAAAAGATGGTAATCAAGCAAAAAGGTGTGATTTGATTATTCAGAAGATTCTAGTGTATCAGTTTATGCACATGTTTCGTGACAATATAGTGTATGAGTACGCAAGGCATACCCATAGAGCCTGATGGCTAGACATGCAATTCAAGATAAGAAATAACACCTTTCCATTTGGCAACATAGTTTCAGTGTTTGAATTTTTAGAGAACTACACTCTACATCCACATTATCAGGTGCATTCATAATATTACAACTCCACACAGGTTTCGATATTTGTGCAGATAACATTCATTCATGTAGATGATAGTATAGAGGACTAAAGGAAGGTATTAAGGGATTATCACTTTTATATTAGTGATGATTGCACACATTCTCCAGAGTTCATGCAAGGTTGCTTCTAGATATTCCACAGTGATTTGGCTCAGAGGGGCATAACATACGGTCGGCATATAATATGGTCAGATAACTATGCAACATAGTTCAAGAACTCGTGCAAGTTCTATTGGTTGTGCATGATGCATGTCATTACAAGTGTTCAACATATGTGGAACTTTTGTGAGGACGAGCATGGAAATGGGGAGCATGATGGTGCTAGAGCATGTGTGAAAAGAGCATTAGCATGAGAAGAGTTAAAGTATAAAGACAATGCAAAGTTTTCAGATGAAAAATCAATCATCGAGTGGTGTAATGATTCAATGGGTCCAGGTAATGAAGGTACGTCTTCATTTCGTAGATTTTTTTGGTTGAAGGATGATACTAACATTGCACCATATGAGGATTGTTGTACACTAACAAGATCGAGTGAGCTACAATATTTCCTTAGCTCAGATGCAGGTTCATGGAGTATCAATACATGAAAGATAGAATTATTTTGTTCTTCATGTACAATGCAATATTGGGATGATTGTGAGTCAAAGGAGTGGGTTGAGAAATGGTCATTAATTTATCTTAGCCCACTTCACATGTATCACCCTCTGACGACATTGGAACTAACACAGATGGATTCATCGATCAACTTTGACCAAATAACAGATCTAGTTCAACCAAGTAATATATCTACTTTCTTAGTTTTTGAAATTCCTATTGTTATCTTTTTTGTAGTGTATTTGTAATGTTGACTAATTTCAAGTGATTTGTTGCACATATCAATGTACGACATGTTTATGTAGTTATTGCAAATTAGGACAATAAAGAAGGAGCAAACTATTACTTGTGTCATTGTGTTAAGGACAAAAAGAAATTGGAGGCCCCAGTTATAGATGGAGAAAACATTGAATACCCTACAGGTTTAGTTGTTGTTATTAGAACGTGGCTTACAAGGTACCCACATAAGAGTGTTAAATATTGGTTGTTTTAGGACTTTGACACGCATTGAAAGATTCTTCATTACTCAAACCTTTTCATGGCATCCAATGTTCATTTGACCAAATATGGGGGTAGACCTTTGAACAAGACCTTTTGGAAGGTGTGTGAGTTTGACCTTGAGGCAATACTTGACACAATAAAGACTAGAGAAAACTTGGATGGTTCATTGGATTAATTTGTAAGTATGCACAATGGTTCTTATTAATTTATACTTGTATGCACATTAATTTGTATGATGCCAATGCTATGATGCAAATGATATCATCTAATGTTTATATCATGTATGTATGTGATTGATGAAGTTATCAGACTTGCAAATGTAGCACACTTTATTTTTAGAACTGTGGCAAAGGATATAGAGTTTAATGGCATTTTATTTTTTCTCAAAAATATGTAAAAAAAATGATGTACAATATTCTCAATAGATAAGTAAACTAAGTGGAAGATTAAATAGGTTGCATTAATAGGTTACAAGTTTACAAAAGGTTGGAAAGTAATATTTTGGTTATGTTCTATTCATGAGGTTGTTGTGTGCAATAGGTATCTTGGAACTCCCAATGAAGATGTATGGCCAAGAGTGACTAAGTTGAGAGAGTGGCATGCCTATCCTCAATGGAAGCATCGATATTTAAGCCTTGTTGTTCTTGAGTTGGAACCCAATGGTGTGGATTTTTTGTTTGTAAGTGTCTTTCATCTATTTTCATTTCATTTTCATTTTGTATGCTCTTTCTTTTTCTTCTTTTACTTTTCCTATTTATAAGTAACCTACTAAAAATTGATTGGTGTCCCCTTGCATAAAATGTTGATTTATGAGCCATCCAAGAGAATCTCAGACAAAAAAGGAATGCAACATCCTTATTTTGATGATCTTGACAAATATCAATTCTGATTTGAAGCCATTATAAAAGAGCATATGAAGCTTAGCGAGGTAATCTCAAGTTGTTCATTTGAAGTTAACCTCATCATGAGCACCTATGATATAGAAATTATAAGAGAATATAGAATGTATGAGTGACATTGTAAAAAATATGTGAGAACAGAGTACCTAAGGCATTGGGCCTACAAGTACAAGCACTTGGGTTTCATAATGGTGTATGAAGCATATTAGACAATTGTAGCACAAACAGAAGAATTATGATAGCCAAATAAATATCATTTTATTGTAAAAATCATATTATTAATATAGTGAGTGTAATAACCATTGATGGTTACTAATCATTTTTTTATTCATTTATTCTCTCCCTATTATAACTAGCACCAATTGACTAACTTATTATAAAAACTTCATTTATTAAAACAAATCAACCTAATGATTATATATCAATATCAATATAGCATAAAATCTTTTCAAATAAACACTTGTACTGATATTTACTCAAATTTTGAAATATATTGCTGCCCTGAAACATTTGTAATTCATGCAACATAATCCCTTAATAGTCCAAATTGCAAAAGGGCGACAATATTTGACGGCCTGTTACTTGGATATCATGTTAGTTACAAGCATTCCATCTAAGGCATCGGGATCATGTAGGGCACCTCTACAATAACCTCTCTTGGTTTTTGTTATGTCAGAGTTTTTTTTTTGTGGTGTCTAGTTTTGACTTGATGGAAAAAGTGTCAATTGCAAGCAGTGTAAAGTTGTAAAGTGGTGCAACTTTCATTTTTCAACTTGAGTAACCAAATAAATTGTCCCAATGCATTCAAATGGGTGGGTTTATTCTAGGCATGGTCCTCTTTCACACCCAAACATGCTGAATCACTCTGAGCTATGTTCAACCAACTATTCCAATGCATCCTGATAGGTACGTTTACGTTAGACATGGTCCTCTTTTGCACTCAAACATGTCGAATCACTCTGAGCTATATTCAACTGACTTGATCCCTTATGATGGCATGCAAAACAATTGAAAAGAGAAACATTCACATGACAATTGAAAAGTCTGATCTTTCCACACAAAAATCATATGATCATCCTCAATTCTAGCAAGTGCAAGACATTTTTTAATTATCCTCCTCGCCCTTACAATAATATACAACCAATTGTATATGTGTACAATGGTGGAACTTGGATACATTTTATTTTTCCTCAATTAACAACTTTGGTTGTGAAGGATTTTGTCATTTTCATTTGAAATGATTTGCTATGCTTGAAAATTAGAGTCTAAGAGAAACAAGTGATGCTATCACATACATTTATTATTTGGTGTGATAAATAAATTTTTCACTCTTGAGTCCATTTCTTATTAACATATTATAAATTATAAACCTTTCTCCCAAGTCCATTTGCTATACAAGAAATAATATTGCAAAAAATTGACATATACATCTTTCGAAATGTTTATATGGTGATGGATCAAGAACATAACAATTCATTTTGTACTATGTGGATTATGTTGTGAAAATGTTTAAAGACTATTCAAGATAAATGTTTGTTTATAATTTTTAACTCTACCAGTATTCCTAGAAATATTGAAGTTGTTTAGCATCAACTAATAAAGTTGTTTAGCATCAATCAATAAATATTCAAGACAAACCATGAAGAACACCAATGATCAATGTTAGGGCTAACCAATTAATAAGTATACATGTGAATAATTCAAGCATACATGTGAATAAGGGAAGCACAAGTACTCAAAAACACATAAGCCTTGAAGTATACACACGATTACATATTATACACAAATTAATAAAAAGTATATGCATGAATACAAGGTATACGCATGAAAACACGTAAGTCGCAAAGTATGCATTGGAATATATGTAAGCCGTAAATTATACACGTAAGTTGTAAAGTATACACTTGAATACACATAAATCATATCTATTGAACCATGGATTTATAATGCAAATATGGACACCCTCGATAAAAAAATATTTGTATTAACCAAATAGCCATGTAGGCATACATCAATATATGTTGATATAAGCATAAAATATATACAAAATAGCCATATAGGCATAAAACAAAGGGCTATAGAATCAAAAGTCATTGCTCTACATGCCCTGGAAACAAATTTTTTCCCTTTGCTTGTCGATCAGATGGCGATAGGTCTATCACTCATTTGTTCTAAGGTGGAGGAGTGCTCCTAGTGCTCCTCCTAGGGTTTAGTTCTTGGTCAAGATTTATCTGTTACAATAAGAAGCAAAGACATTAATATATATAAATTACATTATAAAAAATGATATATTTAACAAAATAACCACTTACCACCATCTGACGATCACTCTCCTCAAGGGAAATATTAAAATTTCCATGTTGAGGCGTGTTGAAGCCCTGTAGAAACCATCCAAAGAGAAATTTTAAACTACGAATCAATAATGGTTTCATTTTTCACTAACTATCAACTATAAC
Source organism: Sequoiadendron giganteum (assembly GCA_007115665.2). Classification (NCBI taxonomy): domain Eukaryota; kingdom Viridiplantae; phylum Streptophyta; class Pinopsida; order Cupressales; family Cupressaceae; genus Sequoiadendron; species Sequoiadendron giganteum. Next base: position 768,246,013 of record CM021102.1, read on the forward strand.
AATGAATGTAAATTGAGATTTAGTAATTTGTCTCATACCTCTGTGAGGGGCATCAAGGAGTCTATAACAGACGAGACACCAATCTCCATTTCCCTATGAACATTTGGAGGTGTATTTTCTTCCAACAATTGAAAATTAAACAACAAATTATTCAATCACAAAAACTACAATAGTGATGCATGTCATGGCTTATAATGTATGAGATAATGAACAAAATTTTGAGTACTTATTAAACTATATATTTCTAACTATCATGCCTACTATTTTCCCTATCCATAGCTTATTCAAAAGCACCTATTTTTAGGGATTTATCCATTGCATCAAGATGGTGAACCGTTTGATAAAATTCTCTGGTAGCATAGAGAAGGAAATGAACTATTTGAAAAAATGCCTCAAATAAATGGGGTCTCATGGTGATGGAATGCCATTACAAACAAATTTGTCATGGCATTCCATCACCATGAGACCAGATTTCTTCAAGGCATTTTTTCAAACTACTCACTACCTTGACTATGATATTGCTTACTATTATGCTTTGATATATTTTTTCCAAGCATCCATAGTTTGTTGGAAATCATCTATTTAAATAGGCTTTTAGCCATAGCAACAAGGAAGTGAGTAGTTTGATAAAATGCTTTGGTAGACATGTATGCAAAATGTTGTAGCATAGAAAAGGTGGTGAGTTGTTTGAAAACATTCCTCAAAGAAATGTGGTCTCATGGTGATGGAATGGCATTCCATCACCATGAGACCACATTTCTTTGAGGCATTTTTTCAAACTACTCATTGCCTTGTCTTTTCTATTGCTTACTATTATGCTTTGATAGATTTTTTCCAAGCATCTATAGTTTGTTGGAAAGCACCTTTTTTAGGCTTTTAGCCATAGCAGAAAGGAAGTTCAAGTAGTTTGATAAAATGCTTTGGTATACATGTGTGGAAAATGTGGTAGCATAGAAAAGGCAGTGAGTTGTTTGAAAAAATACCTCAAAGAAATGTGGTCTCATGGTGATGGAATGGTATTCCATCACCATGAGACCAAATTTATTTGAGGAATTTTTTCAAAGTACTCATTTCCTTGTCTATGCTATTGCTTACTATTATTCTTTCATATATTTCTTCCAAGCATCCATAGCATAGACAAGGCAGTGAACTGTTTGAAAAGACACCTCAATAAAAACTGGTCTCGTGGAATGCCATGAAAAGCAAATGCAATTGGCAGCTACTCCTATTTATTACTTATGTTATGTGATGTAATCGCATCATTGCTTATGTTGAATTTCTAAACTTGACTATATTGTAGTTGAAATTTTGTCATCTATCAACATATAGTTATTAGTTATGGAATGTGAAGTAATGCTTTGACTTTAAAAGATGTGAAATGAAATGTAATCAACGATATGAATTTAAGCTACACAAAAATGTTATGTATAATTCATTAGTTAAACTCTTCATTATATTACCTACGTGAAGGTTTGTCCAATTCCACTGGCACTCAGAGGTGTTCCCATGAAACCTCCAATATTAGCCTATTCAACATCCAAAATCAGATATTAGAATACCATTCATATAACAATGTTATTAACATGTAATAAATCTATAATTGTTTACTAGTTACATACCTCAATGGTAGATGCAGTGGAGTAATAAGCAAGTGCAGTGCCGGTGTATCCTGTATCAACATTGTGACCCTGAAATTTTATTACAATCATAAAAATAAATTAGTTAATCTTGCATTTCAAAAATGAAATTTAATAAATTAAATTCAATGAACATGCTAACATTTACCTGAGTATCAATGTCATAAGCTTGATTCAAAAATTCAGCTACCTTCACCATCTCCGTAGTTGTAGACATATATTGTGTAGCAACCTCCTTAGTGTTGGTGGGGTCATATGTACAAGTCACCCCACAAACCTGAAATGAATGGGGTGGAAGCCTAGCACTCAAAGAATCCCCTCGATGGCGTTGTACTATAGGATTGGCATGTTGAATGAAACTCTAGGGCAAAGAGGTGATAGCCTGCAAATTTTCTACCTTGACACTCTCCTTTGCAATGGAAGGGATAACGATGTGCTCATGATTCGGCCTAGCGAGATCTCATCTCACTTGCCGCCTAGGATCCAGTTGTGCATTGGGTCTATCTTGAGCCGATCCCCCATCTCTCCCTTGGAAGTCCCTCATATCAAAATAATTCAAGATTTTGTTCAAGATGAACTCACAGTATAGTTTCCTCAGAAAATATTGTGGGACTTCTCAATTGTTGCATGGTGGGTAATCAAAAACCATGTACCAACTATCCCAAAAATGGTTCCTAATCCCTTGGTGGTGGAACCAATGGATAGGAAACCTCTTCGCATTCAGGCCAAGATTTTGATTTATGCATGGGTCGGTGAATAATGAGCACAAATCTAATTTTGTAGTTTTTTCATATTTTACATCTTGATATGATAATTTATCCCAGTAAAAATTCCTAGTCGCTTGCCTCCTATCTTACCAACCACTTAATTGTTTGTTGATTGCATCTACATGTTTTAACAATTCTTTAAGAGAATTTTCAAGTGTTCTTCTCTCCATGGTTGAACCTATTGGATCATTTAACCTCATGATTAACTCCTCAATTAGTTTTTTATTGTTTTCAATTTCACTCATTAAATTTTGTTGAGTGCCAGGAGGATGTTGATGGATTGCTGGAGGAGATTTTTGTTGTGGTTGTTCAACTTGAGCATTATATTGAGGTTGTTATTACTTTGCTTGTTGAGGATTTTGTTCTTGTTTTTGTTGCTCTGATTTTTGAGGATTTCGAGGAGGGTTTGCAGGTTCATTAACATCTCCTACAAATTCAACAAATAAATATAAAAAACCTAAAACTAACAAATTCACAACAACAAAAAAAACAATCCTTACCTCTTAGACCTCCTCGTCGACGTGGCAACATCCTAGCGATGAAAAAACAATAATTTGATGAAAAAAATTGCAAGATGAATCCTCCCAAAATGCAAGCGCACAAATGAAGGGTTTTGGCCGTAGACAGAAAAAAAAAGTCACAATGAAAATGAATTTGGTTTCCTTTTTTTCGCTTTTAGTGGCTCATAACACACTTGTGGTATAGCCTCAATGTGGTTGATCCTTAGGCTCAAGACACCAAGCCATAATGTGATTATGTTATAATGTGCTCACGTTATAACATGCTCATATTATGAACTATCAAAACTTTTTTTTAAATTTGGCTACAAATTGGCCCCCCATCTTTTTGCACCCACCCATATACATTAAACATGTGCATAAAAATTAGCATACCTATGTATGAGGAGTATGCAAAGTATCTAAGAATGACTCCTCTAATGTAACCTTTGAAGTGGAAGTGTGATTTAGATCATAACTAGATGATTAGAATTTTGATAATAATAAGACCGTGCAAATAGTGTTGAGGACATGTGAGGACCAACAATGGTTGAAATAACACATTTTCAATCTAGATCAACATGTGCCCCTAATCTATTTTATGAAATGTCGCCACCAATGCCCTTGAATGATTTGGTGTCCAAATATTTAGGTTTTAAATCCAATTCTGACTTTACCAATAATTTTCTCAAAAAATATAATGGAACCTCATAAATATAATTTTATTTATGGTCAAATACCATCCACCACCATTCCAAAAAAAATTCTACAGTTTATAGGTGCCTACACGATTTAATTGAAATTATTTTTCATAGGAATGACTTCATTTATAGAAGGGTCAATAAAACATGGAGCTCGAATTTGTTTATAAATATATAAATCAATGATATGTCTATATGATAATCCTTCTAAATAAAAGTGTTGCCTCTCCCCATCTATAGGTTGAATATGTTTAGATCTATATAAATATATCTAATAAAATCAATGCTAATTTATATCCAAGATGCAAACCATATAATATGTGGGGGAATATTTGGCTGATTATGGAGAAATAATTATTTTCCTTGTAATATGGCTATGTTTTCATTTATTGTTGCCCTCAATTAAGCCTCATCAAGTGAGGGGATGGCTAGTTTGGTGGTTGGCGACTTTGTGGTGGAGAATTTTGAGGTGGCAGATTTGATGGTGGGGGTTGATTCTATAAAACCTCTTCTAGTTGAAACATTAAAATGTGGTGACTTATTAGTGTCCATAACCTAGGGCCACTTCCACATTTTTATAAATTTTATTGAGATGTAGATGTTAGAGTAATTGGACATTTACTTTATTAATTAAACAATATTTGTTTAATTACGTAAAGTTCCCTTTTACCTCTTTTTCACTTAAGCTAACATTAGGTACATAATAATTAATTACTTTATTAATTATTATTGTGCAAGCCTAGGGTTTTCCTTTTTTAGGGTTTTCATCTATATGTAGTTGAAAACTATCTTTTGTATCATTATTCATTTTATATTTTCAGGTGAATACATTGCTCCACATTCTTGAGCATTTCCTTTGTTGCTTCTCTTTGCTTCTCCTTGTAACAGGTTATTTGCTTGCAGAGATCTTTAAGCTTCTGTGGTGTTGTATCTTCTCAACTCCAACATGATATCAGAGCTTCAGATTTGCAGCTGCTTGTTCTTGTTTTGAGATTTTTGCATTGGAAGCAAATCTAGGGTTCTAAGGTTTCTTCTTGTGGATTCAGCATACTCTGAAATTTAGGTTCACTTTGGGCTCAAACGGATAGTGCCGTTGGATTCGTAGCACCCAAAAACCCCTAAATTGACTGTCAAATCATCGATTTTGGCCACAGTCAACCAGGGTTGCAAAATTTTTTTTAGGGTTTGGCCGTACGGCCCCCTCAGAAAAAAAATTAGCAAAAAAATAAAAAAAATAATAAAAATCTAAGGTTTTTATTAATTTTTTGGCGTCGACGTCGGCATCCACAGCGCCGCCCCGCTCCACAGTTGACACCGTCGCCGAGCTCGACCATCTGCGCTTCGCCCGGTTCCCGACCTTGCCGACACCCAACTAGCTCGCCATGCTCCGCTCGCCTCGGCCTCCGCCCACGCGCTCACCCCGCCCGCCGAGCTCGTCGCCACTGGGCTCGCCCCCTGCGAGCTCGCCGACTTGCTCCCGCTGGGCTCGCCGACCCGAGTCGGCCTCTCCAGCCCCCGTGGGCTTAACAACTCCATCGCCCAGTCACATGGGTGACCGCGGGTCTTCCGCCCCAGCCCCTTGGTCTGCCTAGGCGACCAGGGGCCATTTTTTTTAGCCCCTAGGTGCTAAAGGGGTCTAATAGGGCATTTTTTTTGCTCTCTCACGAAATCGGGCATAACTCAGGCATTTTAGCTCTGTTTTTCGAACAGGAAGAAGCGTTGGAAAGTTAGTTTTGGCATCGATCTGATGGTGTAGGTAATTTTATAAAAAATTTACCAGTCTGGATATTTTTCACCAGTCAAAGTGAGGTCTTCTTTCTTCACTTCCGGGGTCATAGAAGGTGCAAACAGACTCCGTTTTTCAAACTTGAATAGGCATTGGAAAGCTCTGAACATGCTCTACTTAGTGATGTGATCTATTTTATCAGAATTTTCACCAGCTATATGAGAATTTGTTTTGAAGTATTTTTTGCTTATGCATTGCTTCCTTCTTCTCAGTTTGTACTAGGGTTTGGGTTTATCTTTTGTGGGAGGTGTTTTTCTCTTGCTTTTTGTCATTTATATCAAAAAACCAGAACACAAAAACTCTCAAAAATACAAACCATTCTGCATCTTCTATCTATTCTGAAAGATCACATAATAATAAAAAACACAAGCAGGTACAGGTGTAGGGTTTCATGGCAGACTCTTCAGTTGAGCTACTCACATCACATAACTATCACACTTGGAATTCTTGCATGATGAGGCTACTCAGGTCACAAGGGTTATGGTCTTGTTTAGATGAGGTTCAACCTCAGTTGCAACATCCTTTTGAGATTATGCAGCACATGAACAAGATGGATGAGGCTATGGGTTTGTTATGCATGCATCTTTCAAACAGTCTTTTGTTTCACCTTGATGCTTTGCTCACTCCTCGAGCCATGTGGCTGAAGTTTGAGACACTTTTTGGGGCCATTAATGAGTTTCGCACATTATAGATTGAGGCAACGCTGACTTCATTGTTACCTGATTCATTTCCCACTATTGAGGATTTTTTGAACAAGTTCAAAACTATCTGCACTATTTAACAGGGTTGTGGAAAGAACAAGACAGAAACAGAGTGCATGTACTTGATTCTTTCGAAGCTTCGTGGTCCATTTCAGATATTTGCTTCCTCCTTCTACTCTACCATGGATGGCTTGGGTGCCAGTTTTACCATGCCTACCTTTTATTTGTTTTGTGAGCGTTTGTCTCGGGAACAGTCTCACCTTTCTCAGATGGATATGCTCTCAAGTTCAAAGAGCAAAGCATTGGTTGCTCAGTCACCGAAGGGGAAACAGAAGCAGAAATCGAGGCCCAAGAAAGATTTTGCAGATAGTGAGCATTCCTCCAAACCGCCTCCTAAGTCTGATTCTAAACCACCATTTAATCCAAAACATGGGAAATCTTCGAAGTCTGGTGAGTCTTCCTCCAAGACTAAGGAGAAATCAGGAGACACTTGCAGTTTATGTGGCAAGCAAGGTCATCCAGTTTCCAGGTGTTGGAAACAATTAGAGGCTTTAGAGGACGCCATGTAGCAGCAACATATCTCCTCACCTTAGTCTTCTTCTTCCTCCACCACAGGGAAAGGTCATGCTCTCATTGCTAGAGCATCGACCAATGGGTCCACTTGGATTTTAGACTCTGGTGCTTCTCACCATATGACTCACACTCAACAGTTGGTCACTTCTCTTGCCTCTTGTGGTACTTCATAGATTGCAGTGGGTGACTCTTCACAGCTTTCTGTCTTGGGTTCAGGTTCTGTCTCTTTGGATGGGGGCACTCTACAGGACGTTTTGGTTGTTCTTGACCTTTCGATGAACCTCTTGTCCATTTATCAGATTTGCCACACTAGCTCTGGTAAGACAGTTGAGTTCTCACCACATGATGTGGTTATTCGGGACCTCCATGATTCTGATTTGGTTGTGGCTACTAGTAGTGTTGATACTGCATCTCGTCTTTATAGATTTGATGGATTTGCACCTTCTGAGGGTACAGGTTCATCTCTTATAGCACATGTAGATTTGGTGAGTCAGCTTTGGCATGAGCGTTTGGGCCATGTCAATTACAGATATCTTCAGCAGATGAGTACACAGTCACTTTTTCTTGGTCTTCCATAGATTTCCTGCACTAACGGTGTTTGTCATGGTTGTGTGCTTGACAAGCATCACAAGGATCCCTTTTCGAAGGGAAGTACCACTTGTGCTTTGGCACCCTTGGAGTTGATTCATAGTGACCTCATGTCATTTCCCACTCCTTCTTTTTTAGGGGCCAAGTATGTACTCACATTCATTGATGACTTCTCCAAACGCACATGGTTGTACTTTCTTAAGTTCAAGTCTGATGTCTTTGATTCTTTTCATGTCTTCAAGAAATTTGTAGAGAAGCAGTCTGGTCTTTCTATCCGGTGGATACGTACAGATAATGGGGGGGAGTATGTGAATCAAGATTTCAGAGATTTTTGCACTGAGCATGGTTTGTAGCATCAGTTTTTTGTTCCCTACACCCCTCAGCAGAATGGTATTGCTGAGCGAAAGAACAAGACTTTACGGGAGATGGCTAATTGTATTATTCAGTCCAGGTCCATGGATTCATCTTTTTGGGTTGAGGTAGTCAATTGTGCCAACTATATTCAGAATCGGATGCCTCACAAGGCGATTCGACATATGACTCCTGAGGAGGCTTGGTCTCATGACAAGCCTGATATTTCATCATTTCGAGTATTTGGTAGTGAGGCATGGGCTTTTATTCCTGATGCTCAGAGGAGAGCTATGGAGCAGAAGAGTTGACCCCTCATTTTTGTCAGGTATTGTGAGGATGTTAAGGCGTACAGATTGTTTGATCCTGATTCCAGAGAGGTCCTATTTCGACGGGATGTTCAGTTTGATGAGCGCCTTCCTCCAGTTGATACTCTGTCTCCAGTGTCCACTTCACTACCTACTCCACCCACTACAGCTCTTCAAGATTATTTTGAGGATGATTCTGATGAGGATATTGATGATCCCCCATCTCCACCTCCACTTACTCCACCTCAGAGGCCCAAATGGGCTCGCTTTACTATTGAGGTAGCAGGATCTATGGTCGGTGATCCTTCAGACACTCGTCGCACTCGTTCTCATACTATGGGTTCTAGTCTTTTGACTCATGCTCTTTCAGAGGATCCTCAGAGATTTTCAGAGGCGACAGGTCACCCTGAGTGGGATAGTGCTATGGAAGAGGAGTATTCTTCTTTGATGAGGAATAGTACATGGGATCTTTGTCCTCTTCCTAAGGGCAAAAAGATGGTTTGGTGCTGATGGTTGTATCACACCAAGTATGTTGTTGATGGTTCTATTGATAAGTACAAAGCATGTCTTGTTGCGAAGGGTTTCTCACAGGTTGAGGGTACTCTGAGATATTTGCCCCTGTCGCCAAGATGAATTCTATTTGTTTTGTACTATCACTTGCAGCTTCTAGAGGATGGCTCATTTTTCAGATGGATGTGAAGTGTGCCTTCTTGCATGGTGACCTATAGGAGGAGATCTATATGGAGCATCCTCGGGGATTTGTTCATGATACTTCTTTGGTTTGCAGACTTCAGCATTCATTATATGGTCTCAAACAGGCCCCTTGGGCTTGGTATGAGAAGATGGATTCTTTTTTGCTCTCCACTGGTTTCACTCGTTGTCATTCTGATCACAGGGTCTATATTCAGCATCTTGAGGGTGAGATCTTGATTCTTGTGCTATATGTTGATGATCTTCTCATCACAGGTAGCTCATCCTCTATGATTCAGAATTCTCAACTAGCCTTGATGGAGCAGTTTGAGATGATAGATCTTGGCCTTCTGCACTATTTTCTTGGTCTTCAGGTGGTTCAGTCTTCAGAGGGGATCTCCATTTACCAACAAAAGTATTCTCTTGATAGCTTCAGCACTTTGGCATGCTTGATTGCAAGCCTACCCCCACACCTTTTCAGTCAGGGGTTGTTTTGACTACTACTTGCCCCACTCCTTCAGTAGATTCTACACTTTACAGACAGTTGGTTGGCAGTTTGTTGTACCTAACTCACACTCGTCCTGATCTTTCCTTTGCAGTTGGTCTTGTCTCTCAATTCTCACATGATCCTCATGAGAGTCATTGGCAAGCTTCCAAGCATATTTTGAGGTACATTCAGAGCACCACTTCATATGGCATTCACTACACATCAGGGGATCCTCACATTGTTGGCTACACTGACTCAGATTGGGTTGGTGATGTCAATGATTGAAAGTCCACTTCTGGCTTTTTTTTTTTCTTGGCTCTAGTCCTATCACATGGTCGTGCAAGAATCAAACTGCTCATGCATTATCATCTACAAAGGTTGAGTACCGAGTTGCTATGCTCGCTAGTCAGGAGATTTTATGGCTTCGTCAGTTGATGACTGAGTTTGGTTTTCCTCCTGATAGTCCCACTATATTTGGTGTGACAATCAAAGTGCTATACATATTTTGTGCAACCCGATGGAGCATCAGCGGACGAAGCACATTGAGCTTCATATGCATTTCATCAGACAATTGATTCAGGATGGTTCTCTCATCTTGGAGTATATTCCCACTGCCGAGCAGGTTGCAGACATCTTCACGAAACCTTTTGCATCTCCGTGCTATCTTCAGTTGAACTCTATGCTTGGGGTGAAGGAAGTTGTCCTTGGGGGGTCTTTATGAGGCCTTCCTTCATGTTTCTTTCAACATGTTGTTCTATCTCTTTTTGGAGAGGAGTTTTTCCCACTGGGTTTTCTCCTTTTCTCCGTTTCATAGAGATTTATTTGTGCTTGGGTACCTAATCTGGCCTTGTTGCCAGGACCCATTGCTTTTGCTTTCAGTGGCTTCTTCTAGGTTTTAGCTTCTCCCTATGTCTATCTTAAGGGGGGGTGTTAGAGTAATTGGACATTTACTTTATTAATTAAACAATATTTGTTTAATTACGTAAAGTTCCCTTTTACCTCTTTTTCACTTAAGCTAACATTAGGTACACAATAATTAATTACTTTATTAATTATTATTGTGCAAGCCTAGGGTTTTCCTTTTTTAGGGTTTTCATCTATATGTAGTTGAAAACTATCTTTTGTATCATTATTCATTTAACATTTTTAGGTGAATACATTGCTCCACATTCTTGAGCATTTCCTTTTTTGCTTCTCTTTGCTTCTCCTTGTAACAATTTATTTGCTTGCAAAGATCTTTGGGCTTCTGTGGTGTTGTATCTTCTCAACTCCAACAATAGATAACAAGGTGCAAGAGATTGAATTTCAGACCTAAAGGTGAGCCAAATATACTTGGATCTATATCTTAAGGGGGATTGGAATTGATTAGAGATATTTTTGAATGATTAAACTAATGATCTTATATGCCCTAATACTAAAAATGCAAGATCTCAAAGATTGACAATCTAAAATAAAAATTTACCAATAGATTTGGGAAGTGTAGAGGAAAAACATATGCTTAAAAAAAATGGTTTTTAAGGGCCTACAAAGACTCATTCACCCTTGGGGATAAACCCATAAAAGTGGTTTACAATTCAAGTGAGGAAGGAAAAGTTGCAAAAAATGACCCCATGCAAAAAAAAATAGTTTTTGGGGTTCGAACAAACTTATTGGTTCGAGTGGACCCATTTAATGATGGGGCCCACCATTCCTAGAAAAAATACAAAAGAAAAGGCTTCTGGAAAGGGGATTCGCTTGAACCCCCCTTTTCCCCTCTTCTCCCCTTAGACACCAAAAAAGTCCAAAATTTTGCGCTTTCAATCTCGGGTTGAGGATAAAAATGGAGGAGAATTCACAGACCCAACTAGATGATGGTAGTCCTCAAAATGAGCTATCCAACAAATATAATTTTAATATGTTTTGGTTTTATTATGTATTTGTTTTTTTAGTTTTATTAAACATAGGTTTTTCACCGAAAAATCAAGCTCTTTGTTTTGCAAGTCTAGAAAAATAGTAGATTATAAAAAAAAAATAAAAAATATGAGTGCACCAAATATTGAAGTCCTTGATCCAATAAAAAAAATTGAATTTTGATACATACAAAAAACGTTGTGTTGTATATGGTCCGCCTATGTCTGAATTGTAATTGTTTTGACTTCAAAACTTGATTAAGAAAAAAAATTCAATAAAACACTATGAGATCAATTGGAAGCACTAGATATCGTAGTTACAAATTTAAATTTGAAAAAATTATAATTTTATCCTTAATGGAAAAATAGTTATGTTGTATACAGTGAGCGTCACTCCTTAAAAATGTTGTTTACTGAAAAAAATAGTTTTCAGAGGAGATGGAAAAAGAAGTGCAATTTGATTCCAAAAAAATTTAAAATATATATTTAGAATCTATAGAAAAAAATTCACAAATCACTAGTTTGCATCATCTTCAAATTCCTCATGGTTTAGCCGCTATAGGTGCCCGAAAGTGAAGATTTAGTTAGAAAAAATTATTTCAGTGTCCAGTTTGGCCAAAAATTGTAAACCAGTATTGTGGGATCACCCTTGGGTGAATGGTCTTTGTAAAGGTGTCTAGATCAACTTTCTAAGTCCTCTAGTAAAAGATCTGAGCTTTTGTTTGCCCCAAGTCCCATTGTCGGAAATTCATAAATAAAATATGCAACTTAGTTTATGTGGCTTGACAACAATGATGCCAAATTTGACAAAAATGCAAAATTGCTCTTTGATATTCTTCCAGTCCTTCTTTCACCTGTAATCTACATCTATACAAAGAGAGGAAAATTTGTTTTTTGTGAATAGGGGTTTTCCTTAGTCAAACCCCATGTTTGGTAATTAAACACTAATAGAAAGGTAAGGACAATTGATAAATGGAAGGAATGGTGAATGAAAACTTGCTTGCTACAACTCACCAAACCTTTAGTGGCTTCCCTTAGAGGACTGAAGTCAAACACATCACTCCAAGGAATTAGATCTTACTTTTCTTGATTTGTTGGATACTTGAATTCTTGGATGCTTTAGGATCAACAATGCATATTAGCCTTCACAATATAACATGAACACACATAAGCTTGAACATGATGATAGGATCTTGAGTTTTGTAATATATGACTGCTAAACCTACTCTTGAATTCTCGTGACAATAATATTTTCTAATAGGAATATTTGATCATTCCACTTAGATTTGAATTGATAAAAAATACTATGTATTTATATAATTTCCTAAAAATTAGATTCCAAAAGCTGACAATTGCATATGAAATTTGAATCATTAAAAGACCTCCAAAAAATTAAAATTTGGGACCTAGGACTTAAGGGGAACCCATAAGTGACAACACACAAGCTCCAATGTATTTTAATTATTAATTGCAACAATTAAATGTTGGTCCCCCTTTCAAAAAATGGGCAAAATAAGGCTTTGAAATGCATAATTTGGAAAATTAGAAGCTTAATTAAATCCAATTAATTAAGGGATACAAACATAGTGTGAAATTGTAAAGGTATACAATTTCCTACACTACATTTAGCCCCCACTTTAGTGAGATTATGAGCCCACACTCAAACTCACACTAAAGTAGACAAATATGTGTCAACAGAGGTCCAAGTGTACAAATGTTGGAAAGATAGAATGACAAAAGATCAAGGAGGTGGTCAAGCCCCCAGGATCTAAGATCCCATGGAAAACCAACATAAGGACAAAGGGACACACAAGATATGTAAGATATGTGTAGCAAGACAAGATACACAAGCATACAATGTTAAAGCTAATGCAAAAGGGATGTACTAGCCATGGTTGTGTTGTTTTCCATCAAACATGCTCATGGCTCCACTGGCAAGCAAGTTGTGTTATGCTAGGTGGCCATGAAATACAATCATAAGGGCTAGTGAAAAATCAGTTATCCACTAGGTGAGCCCCAAAGGATGAGAAACGCACACTAGGTCTACAAGGTGTGTACTCATAAAAACATGTGTCACAATGCTAGCAAGATGCATTATGTTAGACACTCATGAAATATGATAAAATTTCATCACAAGGCTAGAAAGCTACATTTTGCTAGACACTTATGAAAAATAATCAAGATACTATGCCAATGCTACACTAATCTCAACCTCTATGAACAAAGTGAAGAAATATATGTCAATTCCACAATGAAATTATTCCAATGTAATAATTCCAATATATGCCCCCCACTTAAAATGTCTACATATTTGCTATGTTGGTATTTTAAGTAGAAAAAGGGGAAGAGGGGATCCTTGAAAAGAATGCACACCTCCAAAACTAGTTATCCTTACCCCCCAAGAATATATACAAAGACAATCACCAAGGAATATTATGTTGCTGCCAAGATAAATATGGTTGGAATTAAGATTGTATCATCATGAACAATAATGAGAAAAACATGCTACCAGTGCCACATAATGATGAGCAACATGATAGGATGAAAATATTATCAATTAGAGGGAGTAGGTGCATCAACACAAGGAAGAGAACCACAATCCTTATGAATTATTACTCAAAGCCTTACATTCATTGGTAGAATGACCATGCACTTGATGATATTCACAAAATGAGCTTTTGTTATAAAATTTATTTCATGTTCTTGGAGGAAGAGTAATCAAGTGGGATTTGAGAATCCTTGACAAGATAGTCTCGTGATCAATAGTAGGGGACATTTTCTTCTCAACACAAGATGTCATACACACAGTAGATGACAATTCATTACACACTTGGATGAAAATAAAGGTTGGAAACCTAAACCCTACTTGGAAAGGTACAACATAGACTTCACTTGATTTCTTTCATTTCATTCCATGTTTTCATTATATCCAATGTTTAGAAAGGATTTTTTATCCAATACCATAACATGCTTCCAACTCAAATGAAGAGATTTTATGCTTTTGAGAAGGATTGGCTTCTTCACAAGCACACAAATCCTTTTTTAATTTTTTTAAGTTACATATCTTCCTCTCATGAGGGATAGGAGTTGAAGATCCCCCATCACCATCATGGGGTGATATTTTTGATGTAGAACCAAATGAAACACAAGACTCTTTAGGTTTAGATTGTGAGATTTTTTACTCTCCCATAAAGGAGGGTGTAAAATCTAATGAACCCCAATCATCCCTAAAACATGTGTTTGAAGATGAATCATTTGTATTTAACTCTTTGGAATTTGAGGGTGAGATTTTAGACTCTTCTTTGAAACAAGGTGCAAAATATAGCATCCCCCAATCATCATCTAAGAGAGTTGGAAGTGTCATGACCATCTTGAAATTGTGAACTGTAATGTTTTTCATCTACTTCAACCGTGTATATCTTGTTGTTATATTCAAACTTCATCTCACGGTGAAGAGTAGACGAGACACCTTTCATGGCATGAATCCATGGTCTCCCTAAGAGAGGGTTGTATGAAAGAGGTCCTAGCATGATATGGATAGTGGTAGGCAAAACCATAGGTCCAATCTCTATGGGTAATGTGATCATTCCTAATGATTTCTTATTAACATTTTTAAAACCATGAATATTAACGTCATTAGGTTCTATAAGATTATTTTCCATACCAATTTTATCTAGGAGATAAATTCTACAAACATTAAGACTCGCTCCATTGTCTATGAGAGTGCACCTAACTACAGTTCCATTCATGATCACCTTTATTATTAAGGCCTCATATTTATTTTGTATCTCAAGTGAGGGTAATTAATTTTGAGGGAATGTGATATCTGACTTTGTCACTTGCATATAATCAAATGAGGTTGCTACATCATTCAATTTAACAGAAGATTAGATATCATTCTTCTGTGGAACTTCTTGGAGAATTATATTGTATGTATGTGATGTTTGAATCAAATCCCAAAGGGAGATGTTAACCAAAGTATGACAAATTTTCTCAACAAGATCAAACTCTTTAACACTATGTTGAGTAATGTTTTATGTGTGAGAAGTTGTGTGATAACTTGATTGTTGTGACACATTATTACTACAAAGTTTCCTTGCAAAGTTTAAGATAGCACCTAGAGGTTTAGGAGGTCCTATAATGGGAGGTGACTTTGGAGGCTCACTAATTAAAGTAGATCCAATTTGTGCATTCATAACCTCAACTGAGTTACCTATATTTCCTTCTATTGAGGGGGGATCTAATGTGAACTTAGCATCCTCATATATGCCTTATGTCTTATTGTTTGCTAAGGGAAATGTATCAATGGTTTCATATTATTTTACTAGCATATCTTCTCAAATGGGTAAAGAATTGGAAGAGGGACAAAAAAGATTCTCATGAAACTCAATAATTAGGTCTTCTAACACCAAGATACCTTGGTCATAAGTAGGAGAGGTATCAAGAGAAGAACAACTATGATTGTCATGATTTTCTATGATTGTATCCTCTTGCACCAAAGCTTTAGTGGGAAATATAGGTAAGATGAAGTCCTCAAGGGCTTCATCTAACATTCCAAAGTCATCACAACTAAAGGCCTTTGTAAGTATACAATGTGCTTGTGGAAAGAGATCTAACATGACTAGATTACTATACAATGTATGAATTTGTGCAAAAATGAAAACTAACTACCCAAACTATGTAATGCTCTAGAAAATGTAAACAATTGGCCTAAAACTCTGATGATTTTCAATATTGAAATGCAACAAATATTTTCCTAATTATTGTAACAAATCCAACAAAATGACACTTTTCTTGCACATACAATAACATTTGTTTAGAATTTCAAAACAGACTTCTACAGGTTGGAATAGACTGATAATACAGAGACAAAAGACTTTGCAAAAGTTTTTTGAGACACTTGTACAAGGAAAAGTTCACCCTAGGGTGAATGAGTCCTTGGACAAGGTTCTAAAAAGTGAAAATTTGAAGTTTTATTTTGTTTGATGTTTCTTTCTTTGGTTGCAAACAAATTAAATAGTGTCTATTTTTCCATATTTTTCTCAATTTAAGACAATGTAATGCAAGTGTGAAACAAAGTTAAAAAAATTGACAAATTTTGAATGCAAATTTCATATGCAAATGAAATATTTGATTGATTCTAAGATGCCACAACCTGAAAGTGATGATTTTATGCCAATTTGAAACAAAACTATGCAATTTTTCACTTGTTTTTGAGCTAAAATAAAAGATGTAATATACATGCAATGAATAATTTCATATTTTTAACCACTTAATGAATGAAAATCAAATGTAAATATGATATAAAGATGATTGAACCAAAATCTAATGCAAGATTGATGGAATTGTTTTGGAATTTTTTTTATGCTTTTAAAATGCAAGAATGGAACCCTAAATGAGAAATAAAAAACAATGCAATGTAGATCTAAACCTAGGGTTTGAAGGACTTCCAATTTCAAAAAATTTATAGTGTAAGAATGTCATATTCACCAAAATGAAACAAAGAAAAATGTATGTATGGTATGTGTTTAATGTATGTGAGGGTTTCAATGATGGAATGACCAAAAGGTTTGAACACACTTACACTTTCCCTAATTTCATTAGAAAAAGAGATCTCCCAAGGATAGGATTGACTTTCAACCTTGAGGTGATTCAACCCTATTAGGAAGGTTTGTTGTTTTCTTATGAAAAAAATGACTGATTGGCACTTTTGGGTGATGAATTAAAATGCATTAACAAACTAAACTATATGACCTAACACTTGAAATGCAGAATATTATGATAACAAAAATAGAAAAAACAATTTGTAGGAAAATTTGAGAAGGGCAGAGTGATGTGTACTTGGCATAACAGTGGGTTATGATCTTTGTAGCAAGATTGGTTCACCCTAGGGCGAATGGGTCCTAGTGTAGGGGTCTAAAATATGACTTTACAATCCTCAAATCCTGGCTCTAAGCTTATGATTTCTCTAGATTTGACTATCGAGAAGCTGGAAATAAAATTTGTAGGTGATTTTTTGTGGCTTGACAATAATGATGATAACTGTAGACCTAGAATTAATAGGAATCTGCATAGATAGATGTGTTAAATCTAATCTAACAAATATTAATCTAAATCAAACAACTAAGAATGAATGAAAATGAACAAAAAAATTAAAACTATAACTAGAACAGTCTCACCAAATATGCGTCCACTTCTTCAAATTATCTTGATTGTCCTTCTCCATTTTGTTGTCTCAGTATTGTTGCCCTCAGATTTTCAGTATTGATGCAAGCATAACCTGGATGTATTGTCTTAGCAAAATATCGAAGATAATAGGTTCTTCTCAAAAGTATTGATTTCGGGAGGAGGAATAATGATAATGACAGGTCAATTTATAGATTTTAGGTTTTCAAATGATCGGCTTAGATTCAAAAAAGATATCAATGGACGAGATTGATGAATGCCATGTGATGTGAGTTCTGTGTCAGTTAGAACGTGAGTTGGGAAATTCTGTAGGATAAAGATTAAATTAGAACAATAACTTAATCTTGTGTCAAGACTGTTCTAAAATATGAAGAACACGAGTTCAAGATTAAATAAATAATTTAATCTTCAGTTGAGAGTCTTTAAAAATAGAAGAAATAGACTTTGAATGAAAAAGACAAAGTTATAACTCGAAGAATAATCCGTTCGAATGCATACATTAATTAATTAATTAAATAAAGATATGTAATTGATAAACACTTTCATGCATATGAGTTAGAAGTAGTTAACTGACTGGTTGTGACAGAGAGTCCTTTCACAGAGACGATCAGATATCAAATCCGGAGATAACTGGCAGATTTAAAATAGATCTCGAGTCAGAGGGTGATTGAATGATTAGATAACTGGACAACAGAAGAATGTGATAGAAATAATTAATTATGAATTAAATGTTAATTTAATTCAACATTCAAAATTGAAATGAATTAATTAAATAAATAATGTAATTTATTTAATTGACTATTTGAAAAGGATTAATTGAATAATTAAATAATAAATATTTAATTATAGTTGAAATATGACAAAGGGGTAATTAAATAATAAACTATTTAATTAAGAAAGAAGAATTAATTAGTTAGCGACATAATTAAATAAATACGATTTATTTAATTAATCAAGTTGAATAAAGGCTGATAATGAATTAATTAAATAATTAAAAGGTTATTTAATTAATAGAGGAAATATGTGTTTAGAAAGGTAATTAAATAATAAACATTATTTAATCATGACCATGGACATTAGAAAATTATGTCGAAAGTGGTGCTCGCAGGCCTAGACCAATTTTCAGTGTCTACAATAACTTTAACAACAATGCAAAATTTCTCTATAAAATTCTTTTAGTCCTTTCACCTATAATCTACACATACAAAGAAAAAAATTTGTTGTGAATGGGGGTTAACCTTAGTGAAACCCCATGTTTGGTAATTAAACCTTGATAGAAAGATAATGAAAATTGATAAATGGAAGGAGTGATGAATGAACACTTGCTTGATACAACTCACCAAAACTTTAATGGCTTCCCTTAGAGGATTGAATTCAAACACATCACTCCAAAGAATCAGATCTTGTTTCATTTGATTTGTTGGATACTTGAATGCTTGGATTCTTTAGGATCAACGATGCATATTAGCCTTCACAAGATGGCATGAACACACATAAGCTTGAACATGATGATAGGATCTTGAATGCTACAATAAATGATTGATAAACCTGCTCTTGAATGCTCTTGAAAATAATATAAACTCATAGGAATATTTGATCATGTCACTTAGATTTGAATTGATAAAAAGACTGTATTTATAGGTGTTTATCAAATTGCCTGAAAGTTAGATTCCAAAAGCTAACACTTGCATATGAAATTTGAATCATTAAAAGACCACCAAAAACGTATTAAAATTTAGGACCTATGACTTAAGGGGGACGAATTCGCCCTTGGGAGAATGGGTCCTAGCCCATAAGTCCATGACACACAAGCTCCAATGTGTTTTAATTATTAATTGCAATAATTAAATGTTGGTCCCCCTTTCATAAAATTGGCAAAATAGGGATTTGGAATGCATAATTTCTAAAATTAGAAGCTTGATTAAGTCCAATTGATTAAGGGATGTAAACAAAATGTGAAATTGTAAAGGTGTACAATTTCCTACACTACACTAGTAAAAAATCATATACCTAGAACTAATACATATGAGTACAAAGTAACTAGTTGCAATTACAAAACTTAAGTATAAATTTAATTACTTGAATGTATTGGAATTAAATACACATTATTTTATTTTATTTTATAATTGAAACCAATGTACATATAATTTGAATTTTAATCTAAGTTTCATTGAGACATTTATATGCAGTCAATTTATAATGAACAAAGAATGTGTTATTTATCAAATTTGTAACAATCCTATTACACATGTGAATATAATGAGTTACTCTTGGTATGTGGCAGCTGATCATTCTATATTGTACACTCTTCATGTATAATCGAAAAGGGAAAAATCACCGAAAAGGGGAAAACCCCGACTTTGTATAACCCTAATCTGGAAGTTTCTAAAAAGGCTGGTCATAAGGAGTTTGATATAGAGTTACAGTATGATAAGAAAAATGCGATTATTCGCGATATTGTAATAAGGTTTTACACTGGTTAATGAAATCATTGGATGGTTGTGGTTTGGTGGATGTAGCCCATATTGGGTGAACCACGTTAAATTCTCTGTGTTATTTTTTTTTGTGTGTTTTATTTCCTGGTTTATTTGATAATATCTGCATTTAGCTTTTAGATATATGCCTACAAAACCTAATAGTTACAACATGATATTATTGTACCTCATTATCAAGGTGTATATCAATTGATATATTGGTCAAGATCAATTGATATATACATAATTATATACGTTAATATTATATTACAACTCATTAAACTGATGTATAGATCAATATCAATTAATATTTCTAGGGTTTCTATAATTGTCATATTTAATAAAGTATACACATGTATTGATTATTGGTGTACATATCATTATAGGCATGTATATTAATTGATATAGATATCACTATATATTGATCGATATCAATTGATATTTCAAGGTTTTTTATTGATTATCATATTAAATTTTATGCATGTCAATCGATATTTCTAATGTTTATAAATTATATCATATTAAATTTTAAGGGTTTTTATTGTATCACGTGAAATTTCATATGTATAAATTGTGAAGGTACACACACACATTTAAATTGATATATACACCAAACCATAGATATAATTTTTTATGTGTACTGTTCTTATATTGGTATACATATATATCAATTGATGTATCAATCAATATTGAAATCAAGATATTTCTAGGGTTTATGAGAAATTGTACCATATTAAATTTTAATAGTTTATAAATTATATCACATAAAATTCCATATGCATTAATCTTATATTAATTTACATATCTATCAATTATTATCAATTGATATATCAATCAATATTGAAATTGATATTTCTATGGTTTCTTAGAAATTGTATCATATTAAATTTTGAGGGGTTATATTATATCGCATAAAATTTATATGTATTGTTCTTACAGTGGTGTACATATCAATTGATATATTAATCAAGATCACTATATATTTCCAACATTATATATATATTTACATTTATATACAAATTGATCTATATCAATCGATATATCGATCAATATTAAAATTTTAAATATTTCTAGGGTTTCTAAATTGTATCATGCTAAAATTTAAAGGTTTCACTTATATCAAATAAAATTTCATATGTATTAATCATTGGTGTACATATGTATCAATTTTTATTAATTGATATATTGATTTCCATTAATTGATATGTACACCAATAATTAATACATATATAATTTTATGTATATTTATTATATTATTATACATATCAATTGATATTGATCAATATCAATTGATATAAATCTAGGGTTTAGATGTTATATCATAATAAATATTATATGTATTGATTTTTGGTGTATATCAATCAATATTGATCATAATATTGGTAATATATTAATATAAATATCGATTAGTATATTAATCAAAATATTAGTTGATATAAATTGATATTTCAAGGGTTTTGATGCATGAGCATCTGGGGGGTGCACAGACAATCCTACACACCCAAAAACATGTTTATTTTAATTTCTTGTGTTTTTTTTTGGTTTTTCTTGTAGGCACATTTTATTTAAATCTTCAAATTCTCTGGCATAGTATGGTTTAATGTTTGGTGTGAGAAAAATCAAATGGTTAATTGTTTCTTCTTGGTAATTGTTTTAGTTTTGTATGTATATGTTGATTTTCCAAAAAGGAAAAGTCCCACGCCCAGGCCTATGAGTGGGAATTTAATGTATTTTGTAACTCCATTTCAAGTTTGAAAATGTCTTGTTGAGGAAAATTGAAAGGCAAACATTGTGGGAGTGGAGAGAGTGGATTGAGAAGCAGGAAAGAAAATTTTGAATGAGAATTGAAGGCTCTTTCCAAGAAAAGAAAAACCTATGCCTAATAGGAAGAAAGTGGGATTTGAAGTTTGACTGGAGGGAGAGAGGAAAATCCATGTCTAGATTTCCAGGAGGGATTTGGTCAAGAAAAATAATGAAGAAAATGTGAAAAAAAGAAGAATGTATGGAAATGAGGATGAATGTCATGGGATTGTGTGCATGTTACATGTGTTTTTTGCTAATGTGAAGAGTTATGATTAGATTTTGTTTTAAATTTTAACAGGATATGACAATTGACAATCATGTAGATTCTCAATTGTTGAGTTGCACCATTTGGTATTAGAGTGGGCTGAGGAAGAAGAAAAGAATTCATGACATACAGAGAATGTGGGAAAGGGAGAGAACCACGAGGAGAAGACAATATAGTTTTTATGGAAATATTGAGAGAATTTTAGTGAAGAAGAGGAAGAAGTTGTAAAATTTGTAGAGATAGAAAGAGGAGATGCTTAAGAGGAGAGGTTCTTGTAAGCATTATCCAAACTAGGAAGAAAACTAAGAATGGTTCCACCAAGTTATAGTGGAAGTTTGAACCCATAAGAGCTCATTGATTGGATTGCAGAGGGATAAATACATTGATTTAGAAACCATTGATGATAAAAAGAAGGTGAAGTATTCTTGCACAAGGTTGAAGGGACATGCATCTCTATTGTCGGATCAAGTGTAGATTGAAAGACAATGGAAAGGAAAAGAAAATATTAAATCACGGGAGAAGATGGTTACAAAGTTGAAGGCTAAATTATTGCATGAACACTATCACATTAGTTTGTTTAAGAAACTTCAAAATATTAAGCAAAGAGATTTGAATGTCATGGAGTACATGGAAGAATTCTATAAATTGGGTATTCATTTTGGACATGTTGAAGATGGTGAAGAACAGGTTGCAAGGTATGTGGATGGGTTTCATATTGCTATCCATGATGAAATTAGTATGGTTATGATAAGAATAGTGGAGGAAGCTTACCAATATGCTCTCAAGGTAGAGGAAAATTTGGTAAGAAGGCAACAAAGTAATTTCAGAGGTAGAGGAGAAAATTTAAGAGGTGGAGAACAAACAAATAGTGGAAGAGGATGGTCAATAAAGGAAGGAGAGGAAAGCTGGTCTCAAACAAGTTATGGCTCAAATGTGAGGGGAAGAAGAGAAACTTCAAAAGGAAGGGGAGATTATGGAAGAGGAAGAGGATTTTCAGGAGTTTATGTCAAATATGGAGAGGCTAGCCATAGGGAATTTGAATGCCCTCAAGTGCAACAAGAGGATGGGAAGAGTAGGACTGCGAGAAAATTTACCATAGAGGTTGAAGAAGAAAATGAATTAGTAGACCTAGAGGATGGAGAAGCTCTTATGTTGAGGAGAGTTCTCTTAAATCTAGAAAAGGATCAACAAGAACCCATACAAAGGAGGAGTTTATTTAAAACCATTTGCAAAGAAAAGGGAAAGTGTTGCACCATGATTATGGATAATGGTAGCTTGAATAATTTGGTATCTCAAGAAATGGTGGAGAAACTAAGGTTGGAGAAAAAAAAAATCCAAACCCCTACAAGGTCACATGATTGCAAAAGGGCCATCAACTTTTGGTGAATAAATAATGTCTAGTAAGTTTTCAAATTGGAAATTATAGAGATGATATTATGTGTGATATAATGCCTACAAATGCTTGTCATATTATTTTGGGTAGACCATGAAAAATGATCGGAAGGCCATACATGATGGTGAAGAAAACACTTACACAATAACAAAATATGCAAAAAAATATGTTATGACACCAATGAAAGAAAAATAAATGGAAGTGGGAAGTGATACTACATTATGTGTAATGTTGGGAAAACAATTTCTAAAAGAGATACAAATAGAAGAGATGTGTTATGCCTTGGTTTCTTATCCAAAATAAGTTGGGACAGTGGAAGAAGAGTAGGAAATACCCATGGAGATCAAAGGTATATTGAAGGATGAAGCACAAAAGCACTCCTTGGTAATTTTGCAATTGTTTTAGATGAAATTTTGGATCATGTGAAACATGTTAGAGATATTTTACAAAAGTTAAAGGAAGAGAAGTTGTTGGAAGACCTTAAGAAATTTTATTTTATGAAAGATAAGTTACAACCAAGCACCAAGAGGCACAAATAGCATGTTGATTTAAGAAGAAGATAAGAATTTAAGGAGGAAGACCCGATTTTAGCTCATCAACGAAAGGAGAGGTTTTCAAAAGGAAAAAGTGGGAAAAGTGGGCTCGTGTTCAAATTTCTATTACACAACAAAAAGGGTGCAACAACTACTAGAAAATAAGAATAAGGAAATTGATAAAGTGATTAGCTCAAAAACAATCAGGAAGACACCAAACAAAGAAAACAAGGAGTATTTCATCAAATGGAAAGGAAGGAAGATGGAAGGGGAAACATGAGTTTGGAAACCAAAATCCAAATGAATTTTTATGAGCCTTAAATCATGAAACATTCTTTCTTACCCCAGTTGTTTGATGTAGGATCATCCGAGTGCACGAACAATCCTACACACCCAAAAACATGTTTCTTTTATTTTTTTGTGTTTTGTTTTGGTTTTTCTTATAGGCACATTTTATTTAAATCTTCAAATCCTTTGATACGGTATGGTTTAATGTTTGGTGTGAGAAAAATCAAATGGTTAACTGTTACTTCTTGGTAATTTTTTTAGTTTTGTATGTATATGTTGATTTTCCAAAAAGTAAAAGTCACACACCTAGGCCTATGAGTGGGAATTTAATGCATTTTGTAAATCCATTTCAAGAATTTGAAAGTGCCTTGTTGAGGAAGATTGAAAGTTAGGCATTGTGGGAGTGGAGAGAGTGGATTGAGAAGTGGGAAAGCAAATTTTCAATGAGAATTGAAGGCTCTTTCCAGGAAAAGAAAAACCCACACCCAATAGGAAAAAAGTGGGATTTCAAGTTTGATTGGAGGGAGAAAGGAAAATCCACACCCAGATTGCTAGGAGGGATTTGGTTAGGTAAAGAATGAAGAAAGTGAAGAAAATAATAATGTATGGAAAGAAGGATGAATGTCATGGGATTTTGTGCATGTTGCGGGTGCTTTTTTCTAGTGTGAAGAGTTATCTGATTTTGTTTTAAATTTTAATAGGCTACAACAATTGAAAATACTTTGGATTCTCAATTGTTGAATTGCACTAGTTTTATATTATATCATATTAAATTTTATACATCAATTGATATTTATAGGGTTTCTAAATTGTATTATATTAAATTTTAAAGGTTTCTATTATATCACATAACATAAATGTATTGATTGTTGACCTATACACATATCAATTGATATATTAAATGAAATTAATTGATATATTCACCAATAATCAATATTCATATAGAATTTCAATATTGATCAATATATCAATTGATATTGTAAGCTTATTTTTGGCTTAGAATAGTCTTATAAAAAATAACACACTTTTTAGAAAATAATTGGAGGCACTGCATTCGAGAAGGGCTAGGGTTTGAAGTGTGTGGCTGGCTGGCATATATCTTGAGGCATGGGGAAGTTGTGCCCTCCCCACCGTAGGTTTGAGTGGTCATAGGCCCATTGTGCCCTTCTCCTTGGCTTCATTTATTGTTTCCTAAGTGTGTCGAAATTATTTCCTTCTCCTTCTCTATTATTTGTGTTTGTTTCACATGTGTGTGGGGTTGCTTTGACCCTGGTATATATTTTATGTTTTATTTTCATTTATGGAGGGGGGTACGATACCCCCCAAAAAACCCATTAAATCTAATGGTATCAAGGATACCCATTCTTGTCCTATTAAGTCTTTCAAGGAGGTTGTTTCTGAGCAAGGCTTTGTGGTTCCTGTTAGCGCTAAGTTTACAGTAGAATGGATCTCTTGCAAAGATGGCAGAGGGGAAGGTAAGATACCCTTTGAAAATCGTAAAGACTTATTCTTGCATCCTAACTCTGAGATGAAGGAAACAACCTTTAGTGAAATAAATAGGCTAGAGGACTTTGCTATCTTCTTAGTGGTGGTCGATGTAAATAAGGTGCCTATTAGAAAATTTATTGAGTCGATTTACAAATATCTATCTTAACAAATTTCATTCAAATTTCTTATTGTAAATTAATTCAAAAAGGTTTTTTTTTATCTTCCTAAAGTCACATGATATGCAAAAACAAAATTGGAAAAGCCTTACTAGAACATCGAGGGATGCACCTTTCAAGCCCTGGCATGGTCTTCCTCAACCATTTTTGAGGAAATTATAGCTTTATCCTATCCCAAGTGGGTGATTGTAAAGGACTTGCCTCCAAAATTTTGGAGGTTTCTCTCGCAAATCCTTGAACTAGTCAACAAAGTGGTTAGGGTGGATGAAACTAAGGTTGCCCTATCAAACATAGACACCCAAGCCCTTGTATCTCTTAACCACGGCGTCGAGTTTCCTAATTCCCTTAAGATTGTTGAGGATAATGGGGTTTCTTCCTACCTGTTAGAAATCTTGGGTGGATCAATGCTTGTTTCTTGTGTAGAAGGGAAGGTAACCTTGGGAGAAATTTTCCCATTATCCAGAAAAAGTTGTCTAAGGAGGTTCGTCTACTAGAAAAAATGGAACCCTAATAATAGTAACAATGTAGCCAGGTCTAAGTCACTAGGGTTTGGAAGAATGGGGGAACCCCATGAAAACCAATGAACGGTGATGAAGAGGATGGGATATCCAATGTTGTTAGGAATTCTAAGCCGAAAGGAGTGGGGATTGGAGAAATGGTAACCCTTGACGTGGGGTGCATCAAGGACCTTCCCCCACTTAGCAAAAATATGGACTTTGTTCACATCAACCCTTTTGCGGCCCTTGATTAAAATGTTCCTAGTTGTTCAGTTGGTGAGGTATCTGAAAAGGCTACAAACCTCCCTTCCCTTAGGCCTTTGTCAACCCGAAAGGATACCAGTGATGTGTTGTTGTTGGAGTGGCTAAATGCACAACAATTAGCCATGAAAAAGATCAAGCAATGTATCCAAAGCTCTTTTGGCATGGCAAATGTTGGGCCAAAAATCACAGAGTTCCAATTTAAAAAAAAGATAATAATTTCTCCCTTGAGAAGCTACCCTAGAGTCTGGAAGGAGATGGGGGTAATTGTGTGAACAAGTGCCACAGGGATCACCCATTGGTATCAAAGGATGACACTGCTAAATCCCCTAATGAGGCCTTGGGGACAATTGGCACTTTTTCCCAATCTAGTGACCTCCAGGTTGAGAAAATTTTGGTTGGGGGAATATATGAGACCCCCATTGTGAGTAGTTGTGTCCCTCCCTTGATGTATGAATCCCTAAGGGCCCTCGACTAGACAATTAACTCCACCTCCAGCTCTGACTTTTCAGGTTGCTTGGATCAGGAATGATCTGGTAGTTTGGGAGCTATCTCTTGCACTCCCCTCATTTAATTGGAAAATAAATTTCCTGAGGGTATCTCAAGTCCTCCCATAGGGAGCCTTAAAACCAAAGACCCTAGTATTATAGGGTGTAGCGAAAATGAGAATGTCAGTTTAGGGTGGATGGAAATAACCCATAAGCCAAGAATTGGCCTTGGAAAGAATGAAAGAACAAGGGATCTATGGCTCCTAGCAAAAATGGAATATGTACCCAAAAAAATAGGAAAAAGACAAGTGTGGTAATCTAGTCTCCTATAGCCAAAAAGCTTGAATTGGAAGAGAAATTTCCCAAGTGTTTTGAGAAATTTAGACATGAATAGAGTGATAACCCTATGAGTGGTGGTGATGAATCTTAAGTGCATTTCATGTAATTTCAAGGGGCTAGAGTCGCCTGACAAAAAATACATAATCAGATGATTTTTAAATCTTGAGAAATGCAAAGATGTGGTATTTCTTCAAGAAACCAAAGCTATTGGTTTTACACTAGAAACAAACCTCAAATTCATTTGGAATGGTGCATCCTCCTTCTCTGCTACACATGAGAGGGGAAAGGGAGGGGCAACCATCCTAATTTCCAATCAGTGGGCTCAATATGTAACATGCACTAGTTTCTCCCCATGTAATAGAGTAGTGTGGGTAACCCTAAAGAAGGATGATAAGGAATTTGGGATTTGTTCAGTCTAGGCCCCTAATGACTACAAGGATAGAATCACCTTATGGAAATGGTTAACCAACCTCTCAGAAATCCCCTGGGTGCTTGGAGGTGATTTTAACATGGTGGAACAAGCAGAGGACAAGTGGGGGGATAGACATGTCCTAGAAAGGAAATTAAAAGAATTTTTGGCTCAGGCTAAAACACAAACTCAACTTGGTTGACCCCATGGAAAAAGGTAAGAAGAAGTGCAATGATATTTATTTTACCTGGTGCAATGCGCAAAGTGGGGATAATAGAATCTATTGCAGGTTGGAAAAAATTTATGCTAATAGGGAGTTTTTCAACTTCATACCTAATGAAAAAGGAACCAAAGTGTGTGTCTACCCTTACACACTTTAATCCATTCATCCTATCAAAGCTGACCTTGCAACTTGTCAATACAGGCCAAAAAATATACCAAAATGTAGACCTTATTGCTTAAAACTATGCTGCTAAAGGATGCTAGTTGCAAGGAATATATCTCTTCCATCAGGGAAATCAATAGGTGGGTGATCAAAGATGCCTCCGCCATTGAGAGATGGAACACTAATGTTGAGTCTTGGAAGAACCCTTTTCCAAGTGGTGTGGAAGAAGAGAGCTTTGGACAGTAGAAGATTGGAGAATGAGATTTAGGAAGGCTTTTTTGAAGCTGAATCCAAGTTGCAATAAGCCCCAAATGATACTAAATTAGGGGAAGAGTTAATTAGGGATATCCTGAGAAAGATTCAGGCATAGAAAATCAATGAAATTAAGGTTCGAGCAAAAATAAATTGGCTAAAAGCTAGGGACAAGGGTTGTAAGTTTTTCTTCAATTTTCTATAAGAAAAAAGCATTAAGGAGTAGATTGGCCAAATTTGGGATGGTAAGAATATTCTTAGCACTTAGGAGGAAATTTTGAATCAATTCCATGATTTTTCAAAGGGATCTTCACCTTGAATGGGGAGGGGGAAGGTTGCCAAGCTGCAAGGAAATTTATAGAGAATTGTATCCCTAAGAAGATCTCTATTGAGGATGTTGCCTCACTCTTTGCAAACTTAACCAAGGAAGAAATATTGAAAGCTATTTCCTCGAGTTGTGATGGGCTGCCAATTGAGTTCTATAAATTTTTCTCAGACTAGATCTATGATGACATTCTACAGATGTATGAGGAAGCTCTTAGCTCTAGATCCTTGGGAGATTCCATAAACAAGGGGATCATCAAGCTCCTCCCTAAAGGGGGAGATAAGACCCTATTAAAGAATTGGAGACCAATAACTTTGCTAAATGTCTCCTATAAGATACTTGCTAAGGTTCTAGCTTTAAGACTGATCAACATACTTCCAAAATTTGTGAGCACCACACAAACTGGTTTTATCAAAGGCTGATACATTCTAGAAAACCTCATAACAAGTTGGGAAGCTATGGAATGCACCAAAGTATCCAATCAAAAAGTGGAAATGTTTCTTCTGGACTTTGAAAAATCCTATGATAGTGTGGAATGGCATTTTCTAAGGTCTATCCTCAAATCTTTTGGCTTCCTTGAAGGATTTTTCAAAATGGTGAATACCTTGTTAAAAGATGCTTCCATCCAGATTGAGGTAAATAAAGCATTCTCTAAAGATGTGAGGCTAGAAAGTTCCATCTGACAAGGGTGCCCCTTATCCTCAACTCTTTATGTTATAGTGTTTGATGCACTACACTACCTTTTGAGGGATCAAACACTCTCCCCAAGGGTGAAGGGTATCAAGCTTCCAGATAAAAATGAACTGGTTAATGTCCAATTTGTGGATGATACTGCTTTCTTCATTGATCTTGACAAAGGCAATATGGAATCTCTAATGTTCAAGCTAGAGATGTTTTTTCTTGCCTTAGGGGCAAGGATATCCAACTCCAAATCAATTGCATTAGAATGGGAGGATTACCCTCCAGAGTGGGTAAAAACCTTCAAATTTTAGTGGGGGTCCCAACATGCAGATGAGGTATTTAGGGATAGCTTTTTCTGTTAGCCCTAACCTAAAAGAGATGTGGAACTAGATCAGCAATAATTGAGAAAAAAATTGAAAGATGGAATAGGTAGTATCTTTTTCTAGCTAGAAGAATTCAAGTTTGTTAGAAGATACTATCTTCTTATAGTATATATTTTGCCTCCGTCTAGTTCTTATGCAATTACTAGATTAATGAAATTTAGAAAAGAATAAGGAGCTTTCTCTATTCATATGGTAAAGGGGAGAAGAAAAACACTCAGTAAATTGGGAGTGGTGTTGTCTTGATAAGTTGCAAGGTGGGCTTGGCCTAAAGGATTTGAGACTACAAGGAATTGCACTACCTTCTAAGTGGATTGTGAAATCCTTGGAAGGAAATGAATCGTAGAAGGTTTTGGTTAGGAATAACATCCAATCTATGGTCCCAAGGAATGCTAAATCATGGAAGGGGCTGCCCATTATTGACATTCTCATCAGTAAACACCCCATGACCCTAATTGGATCTTTGTCTTTAAGATCTTGTGGAAGGCTTGGGAGATCACCAAACACAAAGCCCATTTCAAAGCTTGCAATATTACCCTGAGCAATTCCAATTTCCAAAGCTATAGCTCTATTTGGTGGAACCTCCAACATAATGGGAAGCCTTTATCCCTTCTATAAGGTTCTTCTACTAGAAAATGGAATCTAGAGATTATTTTAGACAGTATTTGGACAAAAGTGCTTGTTGATATTTGGCATAGTAGTGTTGAACCTAAGAAATCCTATGTTAGGTGGCTCACCCTACTCCAAAGGCTTCCCTTCAAATCAAACATGAATGATAATGATATTTGTAGTATTTGTTGCACTCCTAAATCTGTTTTTCTTAGTTTATTTGATTGTATTTATGAAAGGAAGTCTAGAGATTATTTTGCCATGATTTGAATGTTTGGATAAATGATAATTCTTTTAATTGGAAATCCATTATAATTTGTGATTTTAAATTAAGTAAGGACTATAAGATATTTTGGAACTACTTGTCTGATGAAATTTTGTGGCACATTTGAAAAGCAAGAAATGAGGACAAGTTTAAGGGTTGTAGGAGGGTTCTTACTGAGTTAAATAAAAGGTTTACAAATATTTTTGTTGCATTGCAGGTGTATCTTCATATTGAGGTCTCTCTTGCCAAATTTTTGGATCTATGCAAGGAGGGGACAATCAATATTACCTGGGAAGAAGGTATGGTCATGCCTATCATTTCAATGACATAGATATTAATTTTTTCTTGAGGAATTTTAGGGAATTCTAGAGGGATTTTAATGATGCAAGAGGGGGTATGCATGCAAGGCATAGGGATCCCTACCAACATGCTCAACATGCCCAGTAGGATGATGATTCTTTCTTGGTCACTGGTCCGGCAAGGGAAGAGTCTAGACAAGTAGATGGAGGTGGCACTAGGGGGAGGATGAGGCTAACAGTGTTCAGGGTGCCTAGAACAACCCAACCTAATTCACGTAGATGAAAATAGTTATAAAAGCTTATAAAATGTTGGTTTTTGTATAGTTGTTTAAAATACTCCTTATAGTTTTCTGATCTTGCTATATAAGTGGTTAAAATTTATTGTCCTCTACACTTCATCTCAAGTTTTGTAACCAAAATGAATTGATAATTGTTGTATGTTGTATATGATTATTTTGCAATTAATAATATATAAAAAAATAGTCTTATCATTTTTTTCTTGTCATATTAAGTGGTCTTAGTTTTGTCCGAGGATTTCAAAAGGATTTTTAGTTTATAATAAGATTTCCAAATGCCTTGATGTAATAAAAAAATTAAAGACATTATTTTTTCCAAGTATCATGTCAATGCCAAGGAGGGAAGCTCTTTTGAAAAGGTCTAATATTTCAAAGAAAATATTTGTTAGGGATTTTTTCTCCTTAAAGATCACATATAAAATGAAGGAGAAAGAGCACCTTTTTGGTTCATAGAGAATGAGAAGGAACATTGCATTCAATAATTTCCAAGAGTGTTAAAAGAGTCTTCTTCAATACTCGCATATGGAAGACACATAGATCTTGAGGTAGGGGCACATTACAAAGAATTTGAAGGAGATAGGAGCACATTGAGAGGTTGGAGGAGTTCAAAGAATTTGTGTTACAAAACTTACATATTTCCTTGCAAAATTTTCCAAGTATGTCTTGAAATATACCCTATATTGCTAAAAATTTAGACATTTCTAAAGTATTAAAGTTTGTGTGAAGTCTAAAATTTGTAGAGTTGCTCAAAATATTTGAGTTTAAGAGGTTCCTAGTGTATCTTAGAATAGGTTTATATTTAAATTTTTAACCCCTACTAGACAAGATGAAATGACTATATATGGTTCCCATGAAAATCATTGTCATCATATAAGGTTTTGAATAATAGATATAAATGAGTATTGAATCTTTTTCTATTCAAGTAATATGCAAGTGAATGTTAAATACTGTGAGATTTCCAAGGTTTTGTACTTCCATGAAGTTTCGTTAAGATCTCAAATAGGATTGATGAAGGAAAAGAGATCTAGAGAAAAGGTTCCAATAAGGGTATCTTCATGTTGTAAGGTTTATACAAATAGATAAAAAATACCATATATATTGCAATGAGTAGAGGTAGTTCAAATGGTAGCTAGGAAAATATTATGAAAGTCATGGGAAAAGTATGATTTCATTTCTAAAGTAGGATTGTATAGAAATATTCAAAATGGGAGGACAATCATCATGAAGTTCTCAATGATAGTCACAAGTTAAAGAACTCATGATTGTTGTAAGTGAATATAGTATAATGTCTTGATATACATTAAATGAGAGGTCATAGATTGATCATATTGGGTGAAAGGACAATCATAGAGGGTTATGTTGAAGACACATGTAAAAACCCTTACTAAGCGCTCCAAATATTCAATATGGTGTCTAGCTGAACAATGGAGAGGTTAAAAATCATCTAAAACCCTTAGAAGCCAAAGACAAATCAAAAGGCATGGTTTCATTGGATGCTCAGACATTAGGAAGAGAATAGTTAGTAAGGAGTATTTACTTCTTTCCCTTTTTGAAGAAGTACTAAAACCTATTCCAATGTATGATGATGAAGAAGTAGTGTATGGTAATAGACAAGGATGATTTATACATGATAGTAAGGAGAAAATCACAAAATACACACAAAAGACTAAACAGATATTTATAAGATTAACCATGTGAACCCTAAGGAGATTCTAAGTCCTAGTCAAGAGGATTGTGATGACATCAAGAAGAAAGGATAACAGTATGCTGAAGATAGTGATGTCATTAGGGTCATGAAATGGTGAATACATTTTCTCATGAATTTTGAGTTATAACCCCCATCTATTGTCAAATATTTGTCAAATGACAAAATATTTTTTCTAAACCCTATCAAGCGTTATTGATTGTCCAAAATCCTCCCAAAGTACTTGTAAAAAATTTCAAGAGGTCAATAACCTAAACATAGAAATGTGTGGCAAATTATTCATGAGTATCAATGACAGTTAATGGTTTATAAGGTTCATAAGGATAGTCAATTGATATACATCATGGTAGATACATGCCTCAATCCAAATAAAATATTGAAGAAATTCAATAGGTCAGAGTTTGATGTCATGAAGGGATGAATAGGGCAGGTCCCTAGAGTTAAAACCACACATGTTTAAAGAAGACAATGATAAATACCACATGACATCACCTATATGGGTATGATGAAAGTCATTTGAATGGTGCAAAACAATGCAAGGATAAAGAGACATATAGAGAGACTCAAGAAATGGTAAAGTGCATGAAGAAAGAAACAAGATACTTTCTTTCATGGCTATAACATTCATATCCTTATAAGGTTTCCCGCTAAATAATTACTACACAAGTATCCTATAGTGATCAATTAAAGCACATATAGTGGATAGTTATTGCACACACAATGGATAGTTAAAGCACACACGGTAAACAATTAAAGAACACATAGTGGACAATTAAAGCACACACAATGGATAGTTAAAGCACATATACTGGAAAGTTAAATCATACACGTAGAGGATAGTAGTTGCAGTGGGTAGATGAAATATTAACAAGCTATAGTGGATAGTTAAATCATGAGGAGTATCATGAGGTGATAGACAACTTAGGACAAGTTAAAGATAGACCTAGAAACATATCATAGAGACCATTATAGTGACAATCCTTGTGTCAAAATTTTTAGTTAAGGTAAAATTAACCCTACAAACCTATGTCATTCATATGTCCCCATGTTTCTTTGAATGTTTCCTAGGGGAGGTGAGAGAAATTCATTAAATGTTATTGTAATTATATTTTCAAGAGGGAATTTAATGTCGATGGAGGTTACACATCATTATGGATAAAGTATGTCTCCTAGGTATCCACATTGAGAATGTGAAAGGTCTTGAGTGGGGCTCCCAAGTTTGGAGGGAAATAGGTGTCCATTGGTGGTCTAAGAAGCTAAAAAGTCACTAGAGCATCCTTAAAGACATAAGCTAAAAAGGCTATGGGCTAGGTGCCCATGTTGGAGCCTTATACAATTTAGTAAATATTTTATCATGAATCTTGGTCTTCAAGAAAGGATGTGGGTTTTTGCAAGTGTTTTTGGTACCTATTGTTTTATTTTACCATTGTGGTTTCACCTCTCACAAGTTCTATATATTGGAGTCATCAGATGATAATTTCATATTGAGTTATTTTCAAGTGTATGGAAGCATATGGGTTGTTCAAAGATCAAAAGTGAAGTGTAAATGGTGTACCTCTTTTGTGAATATTAATAATATACTTTTCCTCTTTTCTTGTGTGGAGTTTTTTTCTCAAAATAGTTTCTCCACATAAATTTGGTGTCTTATTTTGTTTGCTGATTTTTCTATGGTGATGAATGTGCAATCACATTCATATAATATTATTTGGTAATATTATTTCATATTTAAATTCACATACAAAATTTAATATTACAGCTTTGTTTCACCTTATTTTCAACAAAAAAAAATAGTCTCAATGTTGAAAACACAGTCTATGTTTCATATCAAGGAAACCTACAGGACAATGCATAGAGTATAATCTATGGTGAATAAATAATATGATACTGATGCAAGGGCACCATGGCAATTTTTCTTAAACGTTGTCATTTGATGTCTAGGTTTGGGTTTTGTGTGTTTGAACACTTATTTGAAGTAATAAGGTTGAATGGAGACCATATTTGATGCATCTAAGTCATATAGAGTCATTTAGTGGTTTTTTGTGAATATTGTCAAAATGGTGTAAAAGTTGCTTTACAACTCGACAAATTTGGATTTTGTGAGGAAGTTGAACAATCATATTTTGGAATTTAGTTGGAAACCATTGAGTTTCAGTGGGAACATGTTTAAGAAGCCTCACAAACTTTGAGGCAAGGGTTGTTGGAGCATTTGGAGGACAAACAATAAGAAAATACTCTATTTTTTGTTGATTTTGTGTGTTTTTATGTAGTTTCCAATTCTGTACGGCCTCAGATAGTTGACTTGTGATCTAAAATTAATGTGAAAAGTTGTTGCAAAGAATCTAATTTTATTTTATTGTAGTGTGATAGATTTTCATTGAGAAATAAGCTTGTTTGAAGCATTTCTTGCAAACCATCTGAGAAACCCTCAATTTAAGGGTTTGTGAGCAAAAATCACGTTTAGTAGCCCATTCCATAGTTGAATCTTGGCCAAACTCGGTGGAATGGATGGTTTTAGTTTTATTTCAATTTTTTTGGTGTTTTTTAGAGTAGGGAATGGAGTTTGGGGTATTTTTGTCCATGCCCTAGCCTAACATCTTCATGTGTTAGGCTTGGTTAGGTAGAAATATTGTAGGAAATAAAAAATTTGATGAGTTATGGTGGAATAAACTACATAATTGGACCCTATGTGAAATTTTAAAGCTTCTAGAGTGAAGGATTTGTGTCTGGTGTTTGTATTTCTTAGAGGTGATTTGTAAAAGAGGCCTAATTTGGCCCTGTTTTAGTGTAGCAGGTCAAGTTTGATAAATTTGTTCCAAAACAACCTAAGTCACAAATGAGAAATATTAAAGTGAAGCCTAATTGGTATCTAAAAAGTTTTTTTTTTTGTGGAGAGACGACCTTCTCTAAAATATATGTTTTAATGTCCCATACCTATCTTGTCCTTGGTTTGCTCGTTGATTAGGTTTAGAGTTTCTTCTTCCCCAAAGGAATGTTCTCCTAGTTTCAATAATCCTAGATTTGAGTCCTGTATTCGACATATTAACAACATATTTGTTAGCATTAACATCTAGTATCCCAAATAAGACATAATCAAAAAATACAAATTAACAAAACATAAAAAGAGTTGCTTAACCCATCAGGAGAGAAGAATCCCTAAGGGCCAACGGTCTACCACCTCATGTTACCCAACCTATTTCTCAGGCCAACGGGGTAATAACCATATGTGGAATTCCCCATCCCTCCTGGACCCAAACCTTGCCTTGGGCCAACGGGGCAGAATGCCCAACCCAAGTCTCAAGGCCAACGGGGTGGAAGCCTAGATGGGGTTTACAGACAAACCACTTAGGTCATGACTCAACTCTCTTGGCGGGATCATATATATGTTCAGGGGTTTATTTATAGTTACTATTCCCAAGTATGTTGATGACCAGGTCGATCAATCATAAACCTGGGGTTACATAATCCAGTGGTTCCAATTAGTTTCACCCAGTCGCACTAGGCATGTGCCTCGTTGCGAGTTTAGCCTAGGAAAGTTAGTTCCAAGATAGAGGCCTAAAGTTGTGTCAAGCATATAAAGTTTCGTATTCACATTGTTAATTTATTCCCAGAATGAAATATTACGTATCAAAGTTACATCTTCCTCATAAATGGAGTCATTCAGCATGGCAAACAATTAAAGCAGGCCCTATTCTGAGTTATTCACATATTAGATAGGATGATTAAAGATAAACAACTATTTTATACTAAACCAATCATGATGTGTAGAAAATAATGCTTACAAAGTTAGAATGACCAGTCCTCTATCATTACATGATTTATAAGTTCTAAAACTAGGAGTTCTAGACATTAATTACTAAGTGAATTACTTCACCTATATTGTTGTGCCTCTCCAAACATAGGGCCTGCTGCATATATCTTTGGGAATGATTGGTTGATTGTTGGTCTAATTGATACTCCTAATCTATTATAGAGGGTGAACTCATTTCTACTTCATTCCATCATCCTTCCTTCACTTCTCCTTACTCTTTTATATTATTGTTTGAATCCAAAAGAGACACACCTCTAGGCGACCACTCCGATGGTCATGACTTTTAGTTTAGTTATTATCTATGAAGTGTAATTGGTGCTTAAGATAATGACGTAGTCTCTATAAGTTTTCTCCAGGAGTCTGTCGAGGGTGGCAGGGACTTCTTTTATTCTGACGCCAATGTATGGGATGATGTCGAGCTAATATACAAACTACTCAAGTCGTTGAATACTTGTCATTCTTTATACAATTATAAGGATCATTATTCAGGCCGTCATTATCGCAGTCATAAGATAATTAAATTCGTTACATAAGGTTATTCTGATTCATCATATTTGTCTCCTCCTTGAGTGTTAGCAGCTTTGATATGAGTAGCGGCAAGATAACCGTAACTTACCAGCAGAGTGATAAGCTCGATAATTCAATCAGGTACCCTTAATTGAATTTCCTATATACGGGAGAAAAACCGCCAAACAGAAAATGATTCTTGACGACTGTAGAATCGTGGCCCCCTTCATTACTATGTGATCCTTTATACATATATGCTATATCATAATCGCCAGCAATAAGGAAAAATGCGTTTCTCTCCTTCCATTAAAAGGCCAATAGACCATATTATCGAATTCGCCTGTATGTGTACTCCGCTCACATCTGTTTCTAGATACGCAGTGGTAGAACCAATAGAAAAACCCGATGATCAATCTTGGAAGGTGTTCGTCAATCATCCATTGCTTGCCTTCCTGTTATGCCTAATCGACATGATTGGGATCCTCCATCATGGTTTATTCATGTCTTCATATTCACGAATGTCTCGAGCAGGCACTAATACGAAAATCTACTTCACCTATGTTATCGGCATATGGCAGATAGACATCGATAGAGATGAGCGCCCAACATCATCCAGAATTTGTCTAAAATGTATTGTTGAATGAAAGGTGCAATGGAAGTAGTTGTGATGGTTTCCCCAAATGTGTTGACGGAAATGATAATGGTTAGAAGAGCCCGATAACCCAACTGCTTGAAGATCTTGTGACTATAGTTCTATGCAATCAGCAACGAAAGAGAGTAAACAACTCAAAATAAATAGGTTCAGATATAATATACAAATATTGTCCTAGCATTCAGATCTCAGGAAGTAAGTTCCAGGATGATGCCCAATGGTATTTATGATTGAGCGCTGCATGGTTTATTTATTATTAAATTAATGGTGATGACTTATATTTCAATTTTAATATTATCAATGATATGCATAAGATTATTTTGATAGATATCTTTAAACTATATTTATAATTATAATGTGTTCTTGATAATTATATTTATAATGATGTTGAATGGTTGATGCTTAAGACACGTATATTTTAATATTTATAATGTTATTTAATATTTTTATAATTATAATATTGTTTTTAACAATTATAATTATAACGATATTCAAATCGTTCATAGTTCTTAAGTAAGTTCGTTTTATTTTTATTTTTTTATTTTTTATTTTATTATTATTTTAAGGTCACGATTTTGGGGACATGACATATGCCTAAAAACATAGTTTTGGAGACCTAGAAGTTGAAGATAAGGAATTGTGAGCAATCCACCATTGTTGGATCTTGAGACAAGAAGAGGCGATTGAATTGTGTTTAATTGTCTTGTTTGAACCTATCCCACCCCTAGTCTACATCAGGTGGTATCAGAGCATAGGCTATCATTGTGAAGCGGGAAAAGTGAATAAGAATTGGCATAAGTAAGATGCCTCCAAAGAACAATCCAATGGCCAAAAACTTAGAGAACTAAAGGAACGGTATGAAAAGGAGGTGAGACTTTATAAGGAGTCTCAAGAAGCTACCCTTTCTAAAATAGCAGCCCTGGAGAAGAACCAAACAAGAGATGTGGTCAGTGGTGACCAAAGTGGCAAAGAGGATGAGGGTGAGAGTGAGAGTGAGAACCCTCAAGGAGGAGTCCATGAAGAAGAGGAAATGGACCTTGAAGAAACAAGAATGGTCAGGATGCTAAAGGCTATCAAGGGGGATAAATATCAAAAAGTGAGGGTAGAAGTGCCTATGTACAGTGGAAAAATGGGCAGTGAAGAAGTGTTGAGTTGGATAAATGCTTTGGATAATTTCTTTGAATTTGAAGAAGTAGAAGATAATGAGAAGGTGAAATTTGCTCAAACCAAGTTGAAGGGCCTTGCCCTAACATGGTGGAACTATTTCCAAGAAGAAAGAGTCAAGAAGGGAAAGACAAAGATAAATTCATGGGACAAAATGGTAGCTAAGGTGAAAGGACAATTCCTACTTGTTGATTATGAAATTCATACATTTAGGAAGTTGCAGAGTTTAAAACAAAAAGAGTTGGATATCATGGCATACACTGAGGAATTCCATAAGCTAAGCATTAAATTAGGACATGTAGAGAATGAAATAAAAAAGGTGGAAAGGTACCTAAATGGCCTAAGGTACAATATTCAAGATGAAATCAGCCTCACTATACCCAAGATAGTTGAAGAATATTTCCAATTGGCTATCAAGGCAAAGGAAATAATAAAAAGAAGACAAGAGCAGAAAGTAAGAGGCAAGGGAAATAATTTCAGAGGTACAGGAAAATTTGGTGGAAGAGGACAATCACAAAGGCAACAAGGAGAATCAAGCAGCCAACAAGAGAAAGCGGTGACTCGAGAGGAAACTTCAGAGGTAGAAGACCTAATGGCAGAGACAGATTTGGTGGACAAGGGAGAGGGTCAAACACCTTCTTAGGAAAATGTTACAATTGCAACCAATTTTTTCATCCAGCATGGAAGTGCCCGGACAAGCAAGCTGCAAGTTCCCATAGAGGTGAGCGAAGAACTCAAATTGTGCTTGAAGAAGACAATGAAAGTGTCAATTCACCATCTCAACCTATTGCTCCTGAGATAGGTGAGTGTTTGATGATGAGGAGAACACTTATTAAGGTGCCAACAAGTCAATGAGCCTCCACAAAGGAAATCCTTTTTTAGAACTACATCCAAGTCACATGGAAAGGTATGCAAAGTAGTTGTTGATTCATGTTCTACTGATAACTTGATGTCTTTTGAAATTGTAAAGAAATTGAATATGAATAGAATTCCTCATCCCACACCATACAAAGTGGCATGGTTAAACAAAGATCAAGAAGTCTTGGTTAATGAGAAAACACAGGTAGAGTTCAATATTGGGGGTTATAAAGACAAAATCCCTTGTGTCATCATCCCCGTGGATGTTTCTCACTTGCTGCTAGGAAGACCTTGGTAGTATGATAGAAAGGAAAAACATGATGGGGAGAAGAACACCTATATGATAGAAAAGGGTGGAACTTCCTTCACATTGACACCACTAAAAGATGAGGGTTTAGATAAAAAATTTGGGTCTAGTGCTATGGTAGTTGAGGAGAAAGGATTTTTGAAGACATTGAAAGAAGAAGGAGGCCAGGTATTTTCCTTAGTGATCAGACCTAAACCAAAATCTATTTTAGTAGAAAATAAGGTGGAAGCTATACCTAGTGAGGTTCAAGCTTTGTTAAAAAACTACGAGGACATTGTAGTTTATGAGATGCCAAGTTCATTGCCTCCCATGAGAGATGTTAGCCATCATATAGACCTGATCCTTGGTGTCAATTTTCCAAATAAGGCTACGTACAAGATGACCCCCAAACAAAATGAAGAAATAAGAAGGCAGGTTCAAGAGTTGTTAGATAAGGGTCTAATAAGGGAAAGTTTTAGCCCTTGTGTTGTCCCTATTGTTTTAGCACCAAAAAAGGATGGAGATTGGAGGATGTGTACAGGCTCAAGGGAAATAAATAAAATCACTATCAGATATAGGTTTCCAATACCTAGAATGGAGGAACTAATGGACTGTTTGGGAGGTGCATGCTATTTTTAAAAGATATATTTAAAAAGTGGCTATCCTCATATTATGATAAGAGAAGGAAATGAATGGAAAAATGCATTTAAAACGAATGAAGGCCTTTATGAGTGGATGGTAATGCCTTTTGGATTGTCAAATTCTCTGAGTACATTCACGAGGTTAATGAATGAAGTGTTGAAGCCTTTCATTGGAAAAAATTTTGTTGTATATTTAGATGATATTCTTGTGTTTAGGAAGACAAAGGAAGAGCACTTACAACATCTTAACATGGTTTTACAGAATTTGAATGAGGAGAAGTTGATGATAAATCTCAAAAAGTGTGAATTAATGAAAGAAGAGCTTGTGTATCTTGGTTTTGTGATCTCCAAGGGTTCATTGAAGATGGATCCCACCAAAGTAGAGGCAATACTTAGTTGGCAAACTCCAAAGTCACTAGGAGAGGTAAGAATATTTTATGGGCTTGCAAGTTTCTATAAAAAATTCATCAAGAATTTTAGTCATATCTGCTCACCAATTATTGACACAATTAAAGGAGATAAAAGGATGAAATTTTAGTGGACTAATGAGGTGGGAAGGAGCTTTGAATACCTGAAAAACTAGAGTGGTTCAACAACCTATCCTTTCTTTACCTGATTTCAACAAGGTTTTTACCATAGAGTGTGATGCCAGCGGCTTTGCAATTGGTGCATTCATAAGTCAAGAAGGCAGACCGGTGGCTTTCTTCAGTGAAAATCTCAAGAAGCCAAAAGAATGTATTCATCATATGATCTAGAGTTGTATGCAATGGTGCAGGCCCTTAAGAAGTTGAGACACTACCTTTTACCCAAGGAATTCATAGTGTTCACCGACAACCATGCTTTGAGTTTCTTGAACAGTCAAGACAAGCTTAGTTAGAGACATGTAAAGTGGGTTGAATATGTGTAGAGCTATACCTTTACTATTAAACACAAAAAAGGTCAAGCCAACAAGGTAGTTGATTCTCTATGCTAGAGGTCAATGTTGGTGCATGAAATCCAACTTCAAAGTGTGGGAATAGATGCATTGAAGGACATGTATGTTGAATATGATGACTTCAAAGAGGTATATTTTGTTTGTACTCAGTTTAAGGATGCTTTCCATGATGAGTATTCTGATTTTTGTTGCAAGATGGCTTGTTGTTTAAAAGATATCATTTATGTATACCAAGGTGTTCTATGAGAGAAAATTTGATAAAGGAGAAACATTGTGGAAGTTTAGGAGGACATTTTGGGGTTGATAAGACATTGGATCAGGTAAGAAGGTTCTAATTTTGGCTAAAATGCAAGTAGATGTTAGAAATTTTGTTGAAATTTGTACAATCTTCCAAAGAGCCAAGGGTTCTACTTCTAATGTAGGACTTTATCAGCCCTTACCAATACCTATCAGGCCATGGGAAAGTCTAAGCATGGATTTTTTATTAGGTTTTCCAAGAACTAAAAGGGGTTATGATAGTGTATTTGTTGTGGTTGATAGGTTCAGTAAAATGACTCACTTCATTCCATGCAAATGTACAAATTATGCTTCTCACATTGCAAGGTTTTTCTTAAAGAAATAGTCGGGATTCCTGGTCTTTCACTAACAATTTTTTTAAACAAGGATTCAAATTTTATTGGTCACTTTGGAGGACACTTTGGAGAAAGCTTGGAACCAATTTGACTTTTAGTACTGCCTACCATCCAAAAACGGATGGGTAGACTTAAGTGTTCAATAGATCACTTGGGAACCTTTTGAGATGTCTCACAAAAGAGTATGGGCAACAATGGGACTTAGTTCTTCCTCAAGTTGAATATGCTTACAATGATTCAACCAATGGAAGCATAGGGAAAAGTCCTTTTGAAGTGGTGTATGGTCTAAAACCAAGAGGTGTATTTTAGCTTAGATTATTGGAAAGGATGGAGAAGAGAAGTGTTGAAGAGGGAGCATTTGTAGAAGCTCTGAGAGAG
This sequence comes from Sequoiadendron giganteum, assembly GCA_007115665.2. NCBI lineage: Eukaryota > Viridiplantae > Streptophyta > Pinopsida > Cupressales > Cupressaceae > Sequoiadendron > Sequoiadendron giganteum. Next base: position 768,288,642 of record CM021102.1, read on the forward strand.
ATCCATCACCAAGTTAAAGAAAATTTGCAGAAAAGTGTTGAGAAGTATAAGAAGCATGTTGATTTGAAGAGAAGAGATGTACAATTTAAGTTGGGAGATTTGGTCCTTGCACATTTGAAGAAGGAAAGGTTGCCAAAGGGAAAGTATACCAAGTTGTTGATGAAGAAAATTGGGCCTTGCAAAGTGGTCCATAAATTTGGGGCTAATGCATGAGATAGAACTCCCTCCTGGAGTTGTTGTCTCCCCTATCTTTAATGTTACTGACCTATACCCTTTCAAGTGATTTTTGGATGAAGGTGCATGTGTTAATGCTGATTTTATTGATGAAGAGTGGGTTAAATACCTACCTCCCACTGAACCATTGAAGCTTGAAGTAATTTTAGACACAAAAGAGGTGAAAAGAACAAGACATAAAGTCTATAATGAATATCTTGTCAAGTGGAAAGATTTACCTCTTGAATATGCCACATGGATGTCTGAAGAATATATTAAGAAGCATGGAACATCAGTGCAAGAGCTGATCTCAGCTGGAACTTGAGATTTTTTCCTCTTTGGGTGTATGGTGTAGGGGCACCATGGCAATTTTCCTTAAATATTGTCATTAGGTGTCTAGGTTTGGGTTTTGTGTGTTTGAACACTTATTTGATGTAATAAGGTCGAATGGAGACCATCTTTGATGCATTTAAGTCATTTAGTGGTTTTTTGTGAATATTGTCAAAATGGTGTAAAAGTTGCTTTGCAACTTGACAAATTTAGCTTTTGTGAGGAAGTTGAACAGTCATCTTTTGGATTTTAGTTGGAAACTATTGAGTTTAAGTGGTAACATGTTTAAGAAGCATCAAAAAATTTGAGGTAAGGGTTTTTCAAGCATTTGGAGGACAAACAATAAGAAAATACTCTATTTTATGTTGATTTTGTGTGTGTTTTCTATAGTTTCTAGTTTTGTACGGCCTCGTACAATTGAGTTGTGATCTGAAATTTATGTGAAAATTTGTTGCAAAGAATCTACTTTGATTTTATTGTAGAGTGATAGATTTTCATTGATAAATAAGCATGTTTGAAGCATTTCTTGCAAATCATCTAAGAACCCCTCAATTTAAGGGTTTGTGAGCAAAATCATGTTTAGCAGCCCATTCCACTATTGAATCTTGTCCAAACTCAGTGGAATGAATTATTTTATTTTTCTTTCAATTTTTTTGGTGTTGTTTAGAGTAGGGGATGGAGTTTGGGGTGTTTTTGTCCATGCCCTAGCCTAACATCTTCATTTGTTAGGCTTGGTTAGGTAGAGATATTGTAGGAAAACAAAAGTGTGATGATTTCTAGTGGAATAAACTGCATAATTGGACCCTATGTGACATGTTTAAGATTCTAGAGTGAATTATTTGTGTCTATTTGTATTTCTTAGAGGTGCTTTGTAAAAGAGGACTAATTTGGCCCTGTTTCAGCGTAGCAGGTCAAGTTTGATAAATTTGTTCCAAAACAACCTAATTCACAAATGAGACATGTTAAAATGGAGCCTAATGGGTATCTAAAAAGTTTTTTTTTTTATGGAGAGATGGCCTTCTCTAAAAGATATTCCTAAAAATATAGGTTCGGAGACATAGAAGTTGAAGATAAGGAATTGTGAGCAATCCACCATTGTTGGATCTTGAGACAAGAAGAGGTGATTGAATTGTGTTGAGTTTTATTTTTTTAACCTATTCCACCACTACTCTATATCATATAGTGACCTTCAAACTAAGGTAATTTAAACCAAAAAATTCCATCTCATAGTACATAGTTCATGACATTGACATACTAATTTTATGATAGTCATGAAAGATATAATTAGAGAAAAGAGATTTGATGATGAAATTTCACATCACTATCTATAGAGGCAAGAGTATAAGTCAATAAAAAACATCCAAGGATAGTATTCCATATATGGCCATAACACTTATGATAGTTTTGTGCCAAAATATAAGGGCAACAATATAAAATATAAGACAAGTATATCCAAAGAGCTTCATGACAATCACCTCAGTAACCATGCCATCATGATGAGTTTAGAAGGATGTCATAATGAATGAAGAGGGCTATGACAACCAATGTAATCCTTACAAAAATGTGAAAGACAAAACTTTATTACACAACCATTGGAATTAGAAAGCATAAAGGGAACTCTTATAACGTTGAAAAACTAAGAATCAAATAGCAATAAGGCTTTACACATGGCATACACAAAACATAGTGTATAGAGGAAAATCATTAGGTATATAATGGTGACACCAAAAGGGAAGCATACAAACATATAGGTGATAATATGACAGTTAAGGTATTGAACCCTACCTAAGGTGTCTCAACAATAAGAAGAGATGACTTATATGGCAGTCCCAAGGCATTGAATAGGGGATGAGTATGTTTCAAGTGTTCTATATAACTAGTCATAGTCAACAAATCTTCTATGAAGGTTTGAGCATAGATGTATGATAGGAGGTAAGGTTTGATAGAAGACAACCTAAATAGAAGACCTAGTATTACATGACATAGTATCTACTACTGAAAGAGTTAGACTTAAAGATCAAAGCATAGTCTAAGATCTAATAACAAACTCACAATTCTATCAAAGATTTATCAAATGGACTAAGAACCCATTGGATGTATGAACACAAAAGGGATAAAAATTCTAGAAGGAAATAAGAGTTCAATTATAAGTCAAGTATGAAAGACATGTATAAAGATGTGGAAGGTTGAAGGATACTAACATAGATAGCTAGAGATGACAGTGACTTATGTTGGTAAGACATGAAGATGAGGAGGTTATGAAAGAGTGCCACATGTTCCAATTTCTCACCCTTGAAGATCTCCCACACCCTTAATCTTTTTTCATTTCTTGCACATGCCCTAAAATATTAGAGATGGAAGTTGCAATCGTTGGAAGAGATTTACTGACCAATTATGGACAAATTTGCAAGCATATAGGGCAGTTTGGAGGAGATGGATAATTGTTTGAGAATATCTAGGGGCAATTGAGCAATTCATAACATATTCCCAAGAATATAGGATCCTTCTTGGGTGGATAATTTCAAAATTAATCAAGGAAGTTTTCAACAAACAACATCAACAATGGGTATCTAGGAGCATCAACTAGGAGTTCATGAGGAGATTTGACATGGTCAATTAGGGAAGACACATTTCACCTATTCATTGTAACAAGATACTAGAGAATGTGAAATTGTTTTAAGCTAAAGTGGAGGCCTATGTGCATTTAGGAGTTAGTTATTACATTTTGAAAGTAGCATTGTTACTACTAAAAGGTTATTTTATGTAGAGAAACAATATTTCAACGTAGAAACCAGACATTTTTATGACTGAAATCAATGTAGTATCATCATTTTCAAGAAATTTCAAAGCATTTTGCAGTCTTGTACAATTTAAGACACCATCTTATCAATAAAATCAAGCATTTTTGTCTTCTTAGGTAATATTTTATTGTGTGCAAAAATAATGATTAATGAATATTATTGTGTTTTTCATGCAAAATCTTTATTATATGTCTCATTCCAGCACCTATAGGTAGATAAAGTACATTTTATTCATGTTGTAAGTCATGTAGTGGATGTGAAATATAGTTGTTAGTTGTGAAAAAAATATTTTCCTTTAAAATTATAGTACAATCAACCTTTTTACAAAATACTAATGTATTGATGTACAAAAAACATTTGAATTATGTGTCTAAAATAGTAGTAGAAGTATCAAAATATTTTGTTGCATCACCATTTTAGATTTTAGGTTTCATCACAAGTCATTTCTTATCCTTTATCTTCACAAAAAACTAGTAGCAAAGGTTAAATAGGTGAATACCAAGGGAACCATCCCTCTATAGAATTCACTTCAGCCCTAGGTAAGCCACAACCTTGAAGTGTTTCAATGCTTTTCAATTGGTGAGATAGACATTTTAGAGTTCTCTCAAGGGTGCAATAAATTTGATAACAAATATATATAATTGATATATACACCAAAAATCAATACATATAAATGCACCCTATAAGGGTATGACACCCTATAATTTTTTCTTATCGTATCAAAAATAATCAATACATATAAAATTTTATTTTGATTGATCTTATATTGGTGTACATATCAATCAATATAGATTGATATATATTATATATGTATATATATCGATAAATTTTGAAATTGACATTTATAGGGTTTCTAAATTGTAGCATATAAAATTTTAAGGGTTTCTATTGTATCACATTTAAATTTCATATGCATTGATTGTTAGTGTACACATATATTAATTTTAATTGATATATCGGTTCAAATTAATCAATATGTAAAATAATAATTAATACATATAAATTTTATATTGTATTGGTTACATTGGTGTACATATCAATTGGTATCGATCAATCTATTAATAAATATATTGATTAATATATCAGTTGATATTTCAATGGTTTAGATATTGTAATAAATTTTAATATTGTGAGGATTTCTAAATTATAGATCATGTATTAATTTTTAAGGTTTTCTATTTTATCAAATAAAATTCATATGTATTTGATTATTGGTATACAAATATCAATTGTAGTGCACCAAATTGAGGTAGAAAAGTAGCCAAGTCAATAGTTTTGGCAATAAAATAATCATGTTATGTTTAAAGAGGTATAACAAAATCATGTTTATGCCTGGTAAATATAAGCTATTAAATATTATAACACAATCATGTTTTATGTTGTAATAAATGTAATCAAATTTTATGTTGAATAAAACACAATTTTAATTTAGAATTAAAAATTTCAACTTAGATATTTGGTTGCACTTTTAGCTTTAGTCACACTCAATTGATTTTATTTTTCACTAAATTGTAAATCAAAATTTTTAATTAGAAAGTTTGATTATATTTTTATTATTATTCTTATAATTTTGCAAAAAATATGTATATATTTTATTATATAGTCGATAAAGAATACAAAAAAATTAATAGATACAAAGAGGGGGATAAATAAGTAGAGAGATAGAGAGGGGGAGAAGGAAAATGATATATTGAGAAAGAGATGAAGAGATAGAGAGAGAGATATAGAGAGGGAGAGAGAGATGGAGAAATAGAGAGGGGAGTTAGAGAGATAGAGATATAGAGAGGGAGAGGGAGATAGATAGACAAAGAGATAGATAGAGAGATATAGAAAGAGAGAGATAGAAAGAGATAGATAGAAATGGATGGATAGAGAAAGGGATAGAGAGATAGAGAGGAGAGAGGGGGAGATAGAGATAAATATATATATATATATAGAGAGAGAGAGAGAGGGGAATATTGCGAGATATAGATAGAGAGTGAGAGAGAAACAAGGGGGAGAGGTGGGGAGATAGAAAGGGAGAGTAGATAGAGTTATAGAGAGGGGGATATGGAGAGATACAGTTAGAGAGAGGGGAATTGAGAGATATAGACAAAAAAAAGGGAGAGATATAATGAGAGAGAGATGGAGAGAGATTTTTTAGTTTAATCCTCAACCATACATCTCCCAAGAGTCACCTACAATCAATCACCTACCACAAAAAGAGAGATAAAAGTAAAGGAATGTTTGTAATAGCATGTGCTTTGTTGATGAAAAAATATGAAGAACAATATAATATACAATGATTTTCCCTTGATAAAGGAAAAAGAAAACCTAAGTGAGAATTAAATTATATCATAACATGTGTCTTAATCTTATGACCCACAATAAAAAATTGCATGACCTAAGTAGGCTTAAGTATGTTAGTGTGAAAATGAATCTAATTAATTAAGAAATTAGCTTTTACTCTAACACCCCCTTAAGTGCAACTTAGAAAAAAGATAAACTGATGCATAAAAATAACAAATGGGTCCCAAAAACTATTATTAATGAGGTACCCATGTACAAATTAAAATATCTCACACCCAGAGAAAAGGATAAAAATTCATGGGAAAAAATCCTCTCCAAAAAAGATGTAAAATGTGAATGAAGGGGGACTCTAATAGACCTCCCAAGGACAAATTTATTTACCCCAAGAATATATCACAACCAAATATAATGAGGTGATACTAAATGTTTAGTAAATATGTTTGCAACCTACTCCTCATTAGGAAAATACTCTAATGAGAGATGACCATCACAAATGATTTGTCAAGTGAAATGCATATGTATCTCAATGTGCTTCATCCTCTTATTCTTAAGTGGTTTATATTTATGTGAATGGCACTTTGATTATCACACTAAATAAGTTTAGGACTATAAATATTAAGACCAAAATATATCATAATCTATCAAATCCATAAAACCTCTTGACTAGAAAGAAATACACAATGATACTCGATCTCAATAGATGATAATGCAATAGTGGTTTTCTTCTTGCAAGACCAAGCACCTACACCGTGACCAAGGAAAAAGATAAAATAAAAAGTGGACCTATATGAGTCAACATATCTTACCCAATCTAATTCAATGAATCCTATTATCTCTAAATATCTTGGTGTGTACTAAATTCCAAAGTGTGTAGTGCCCCTAATTACCTCAAAATGTACTTGGCTTCCTTCTAATAACTCTCATGAGGATCATGATAAAATGAGAGATAAACCCAATATTAAAGGTGATATCAAGACATATGTGTATCAAGTACAAGAGAATACCCACCAATTTTCTATACAAGTAGCATCAATACAAGGTGTGGTGCAAGTCACAGTCAATGTGATACCTAATTGAAATGGTGTACAAGCTGGATTATAATCATCCATTTTGAAATGATGAAGTAGATCAATGAAATATTTTTACTAATGAATGGAGATATAATCATAAGATTGAAAAACTTGCAAATCAAGAAATTTGTGTAGAATCCTTAGATCAATCATGTCAAAGTGCTCCATCAATTAATGTTGTATGTCCTAAAGCATAGAGGTGGAGCTACTAGTAATTGAAAAAAAATCATATGCATGCAATACCAATACCAAAATATCATCTTCATGTCTCTAAATATATATTGTGATCAAAGTTGCAACCTGTGAAACTATATGCAAGTAGGAAACTATTTATCTTATCATACCAAGCCTTAAGGGCTTAGTTGAGACCATGCAAAGAACATTGTATCCTGTAAAAAAGAGAAGAGTATTTAATGACTACTAGAGGTTTCTCCGTGTACATATCCTCATGAAAATCATTGTGGAATGAACTATTCACATCCATCCAATGAATATGCCAACCCTACTACGTAGCTAGATAAATGACAAGGTGAATTGAATCCATCTTGTCTACTAGAGAAAATGTCTCACTATAATCAATACCCTCAACATGTGAGAAACCCTTAGCAAAAATGTGTGCCTTGTAATACTCAATTGAACCATCGGTTGCATACTTGGTATGGTACACCCACAAACCATATTTCTCTCCAAAGGAAGATAAACCAAATACCATGTATGATCATTTATCAATAAAAAATACTCCTCATCCATAGCCTAATTCCACTCTAGAACACTTAAATCCTCTGAAAAAAATTATGGATTAGTAGAAATTATATAATAACTCAAAAGAATAGTACCAAAATATTGAGATAAATCATGACAAGAAGCTATAGTATCAACAATTAAACATCCAACATCCTAAATAGTAGTTTAGACCCACCTAGGAAAAAAAAAGTGGGAGGGAGAAAAGTGGTGGAGTAGGAGGTGGTGGTACATAACCATCAGAACCATTATCTAAAGTATCCTCCAATGTACAAGTATCATCATGAGATATGGAAGGTAGATTAGCTAGTGATGAAGAAGAAATGGATGTAGAATCTTGATAAGCCTTCACATCCTCATAATAGTGAATAGAAATGAATGGTTGACTCTTATTGTCTATTGCCTTATGTTGACCATACAATATGAATTCCCAAGCCTCATTACCAAATACCTTGATCAAGGAAACATCAAGCTTGATATTGGACCAAGACTCCTTTGGAGTGATATTTGGAATTACCTTGTGGTGAATTTGGTCTGAAATATAATTTTAACAACTGATTACCTCAACCCAAAAGGAAAAACTATGGAACATGGATGAAGCATGCAATTAGTCATCTCCCTAAGTGATGTGTTCATGTATTTGGCAACACCATTATATTGAGTAGTATAAGGAATTATAAAATAGCACGATGAATACCATGATCAGTGAAATAATTCTAAAATTTTTGGTTCCCATATTCCCCAAGTGAACCTGTTGAGTAGAAGAACTTGATTTCTTATCCATGAACACCTTGAATATCCTAGAAGTGGTGAATACATTTCTCTTGAACTTGATAAAGTTCACTCATGTGCATTGAGAGTAATCATCATTGAATGTGAGCACATACTTGGCTCCTGAAAATAGAGTGGGAAAGGACATAAGGTCATAATGTACCAACTCTAGTAAGGTAGAAGAATAGTGGGCCTTGCTATTTGAAAGGGAACTTGATGTTTTTTTCCAAGAGTATAACCTAAAAAAACACCCTCTATGCATAAAATACTAGGAAGACCAAGTACAATATCCTATGTGCTCAACTATTATAAATACCTAAAGTTGACATGACCAAAACATTCATGTCAAATTCTACTCAAGGAATTTTAAAGTGCAATGTGTGATGAACCATAGATGGCTCAAAAGCATGGAACTTGTAAAATCTAGACTCATGATCAGCTCTCCATAAATAAATAACTATATTTGGATGATATATATCATGAATTAAAACATCATTGGGTGAAAACTCAATAGTCTTACCCCCTAATGTGATAAATCTAGTAGATAGAGAGTATATTTTTAGAAATATAAAGAACAAGGATACCATCCTCAATGTGGTCGTCATCCATCTAAATAGTCCCTAAACCAAAAAAAATGATGATTTACCCACTAGGTAATCTAAGCATTACTATTTAAAAGAGACTCAAGTAGATTAGATGAATGACTCATATGATGTGAGGCTCCAAAGTCTATAATCAAATTGTGTGTTGAAGATGTGGCATGTGTTGAAAGGGCATGACCCTTGCATGTTCCAATGGAAGAATGCTTAGAGGATGGAATAATGTGTTGTTTCATGGCCTCATTTAAATCCTCTAGCATCTTCCAACATCTAGTAACTGCATATCCCTCCTTCCCACAAAAAAATCATGGATATCTTGATTTCTTCTTCACCTTAGAGGAAGACTCACTAGGCTTAGAAGATATATCATTTTTAGGTGTATATTAATTTTTATGATGTGAATTCTACTAAGGATTAGATTAACTCTCATTTATTGATGTGGATTCTATCTTGGCCTTATATGTTTTCTTACTTATTCCCTTGGGTGGTTGGCCAAAAAATACATGAGTCTTAGAACTAGGATTCTAATTATGTCAATTTATCACGTTCCCATGTTTAGTGATCACAAAAGACCTCAAAGGAAGGAAATGTGAAGGTATCTCCCAATGCACCCACAATGGAGTAAAAGGTAGAAGAGGACACCTAAAATGTTCATTGAAGCTTATATAGAATCAAATAAATACATGCCTTTTTATCCTTTTCTTTTCTACAACCCTGTAAAAGTGATCTTAGTGACTTGATTTTTACTAGAAATTTCTCAATAGAGGGAAATAAATCAAGTGCCAAAGTAGTCAACTCTATCTCAATCTATAATTCCCAAAACTTGTTGATTGTATCAAATAAATCCTTATACTTATCCTATATTTTCTTAGGAGCCCCATAAGACTTGATATGAAATAATAGGTCATCTAAAACATGAAGTGAAATAAGACCAATAGCCTCATCCATCTTTTTTCTATATGAAAATATCTTATATTCTCAAGTAAACTCAAGTGTAGTATCATCCAATGTAGACCATAGTCCCTTGGACGAGTAATATGGTCATCCAAGGTTTCAACATGTCATAATTATGAAATGTAAGGTTATCAATAAAAGAGGTTTCATTCATGTTTATGTTTGGTTTTGAGTTTCTAAAATGACTATATGCTCATTTTTAGAGTTTTTTAAAATTTACCCCTCAAAATAAGAAAAACCAAAAAACATACAAATTTGACAACTGAAAAGCGAGAAATAAAAAAAATCACATCAATTTTTATCTTTATGAACTTGGTAAAATTCTATAAAATCAAGGCTTACGTCTTTGTAAAGCATTGAAATAGCTTTTCAATACTGTAAGAATCGTGAAAAAGGAGGTATAAGCCAAAAATTATGATCTTAAAAGTTTAAATAGGTAGATCAAACTTCAATAAGGAATAAAACTCACCAACAACAAAATTTGAAAAAACTATCAACACCACTAAAAGGTTCTTGAAACTAGATTTCCAACAATATCTTGTTTTCAAAAATCCAAGTCTGTACACCCAAGTTTTGCCAAAAATAAAAAATAATCTCCTTTAAGGCATAAAATCTAAGGTTAGTGGCCAATGATGGTGACCTAATGGTGGGTTGGCAGTAACCTATTGATGCCACTCATAGGAGTTTCGATCAAGTGAAATACAAGCTTTAATAAGGTGACTAGGTAATAGAGCATCATTGATAGGCATTGACAAAAATTAGGTGGCATAGTGACTAAGTAATGGTGGTCAATGTAGACAACGGTGACATGTTTATATATAACACCAATAGAGGTGGCAAGAAGTGATGGCCCTACTTGAAAGTGAGTAGTGTGTATGTTTTTTCTAGATAGGGTCTTAAAATTTGGGCAAGTTGGAACCCAACCATCAATGAAAATATCAACACCAAAAAAACCCAAAACATTGGTGTAATGTTAATTTTCTCCAAAGTCTAAAATTAAATATATAAAAAAATTAATTTTATATGGCATTAGATTTATTAATGTTATTATCAAAGATTTAAATATTATAAAGTATATCTATAATTCAAATACAAATGCACAAAAATGATTATTTATCATTATTAACTAGCTTAAGACTTAAGAACATTAAGATCAACAATATTAATATATTAAGTATCATTCAACAGTATGGACAAGATCTCAGTGAAACAAATAAGATATTTTAGAGAATTATGATTAAAATAATTCCATCTTATTCATACTTAATTATGAATATATTTGAATAAAATAATTTTGCTACTTATTTGAATTGAAGCACTTAGAATGGTCACTCCCACCCTCAAAATATTTTAGTGGCTTTGGCCCTCATAACTATGCTACACTCTAGGAGGAGTTAATTCTTATTCAAAATACAACAATCCCCATAGTTATGATCACTCAACATGCACAACACAATATGCTCCACAATTGTCACTCAACATGCACCACATTTATCACTCAACATGCACAACACAACATGCTCAATAGTTATCACTCAACATGCACAACACAACATGATCCAAACTAATTACTTAGCATTGATAACACAATATGCTCCAAATTGGTTACGCAACATGTATAATAGCCTTGGCTAGGGAAATATATGGTGTGTAGTGTACCTTGACTTGGACACACACTATGTGCCCCTTATCTAATTTCCATAACCTACCAAACCTTCTTCTTTGAGTGATCTATATTCCCTTTCAAATCTCACATGAATTATTAATATAATCTTTTAAGCAGTGATTTCCAAACCATCAAACCCTTTCACAAAAATTCCCTTTTAATAATTATTTAAATAAATAATTGTTCCTTCCTTTTGAAAGGAGTTTATATAAATATTCTTTATTAATGTCTATTTTAACCAAAGAATTATATTATCCTTGTTTTATCTCCATTTAATGTTAAAGGGTTATTTCATTAGCGTGAGATGTATTTGCATCACAACTCAAAAAACACATTGTCAATAAATGAAGATAGTGACTATTCAAATATTTTCATTATTCATGTAGTATTTTTAATATCATAGCATTTCTATTTGAATGTTTCATCTATATTCTCTTTATTTTTAAATTTCATAGAATTGTATTTGAATAATTATTTTTGGTTTCATTTTAAATTAGAATTTCAATAATCATTTTTCTAAACAAAATTATGATGATATATATATATATATATATATTTCATGAATTTACTACCTAAGAGCTAATTTTGTTTTAGTTTAATACATTTTAACCTTACCATTTTTCTTACTCATGTAACCCCTTTTCTTTAATATATGATTTTTAACTTCAACATAAAATTTCCATGTGATCACATAGCATTCACCTATGCATATCTCCTACTATGTAGTCATTACACACTCATTATTTAGTACCATATAATCTATATACTCAAAATCCATTACAATATTATAATCATGAATTCCAAACTACATGAGTACCATTTTTTATTATATAACCAAATACAATTAAATTGAAACAAGAACATAATTACCCTTAAAAGAGTTCATTTATCTCAAACAATTTTTTTGGGAAAGTCTAAATACAAGGATCTAAATGTAAATTGGTTTATTTCTATTAATATGTTGTTTATAATACCTAACTTAGTCACACAAAAACTAACATAATTTAAAAGACTCATAGATAATGAACAATGATATAACATTCCAAGAATCTTAGTCTTATACAATAAAGCACATGTACAAGGTTATTGGCTTGATCAAGTTCAATAAAAAATTACAATAAAACAAAAAGTACAAATAATCTCACAAGCATCTTAAGCAATAGAAGAAGAACATCAAAATATTACCACCCATGGAGTACTTCATAGAAAAATACTAGGTCTAATATTTCTTTTGTTTAAGTAACTAAGGTAATTGAGTTTCAAGTTTAATTCAAGGATGAAGAACAGTTCAAAAATGTATAAATTAGAGTTTGTCTCTCCCCAAATAAATTTTTACATGTCCCCATCTTCAATCCCAAAAATATTCAACTAATTCTAATAACAGCATATTTTTCTAAACTTAAACATGAAAAAATAATCTTGAGACTATGGGTTATGGGATCATAATGTAGCTTACATTAAACAAACCTAGATGTTGATTCCATAACAAGCATATTAAAACTACAAGATATAATAATAATCACAAAATCCCAAAATTTATGGAAGATTATAACATCCACACTTCTCATTTTCTCCACTCTTTATGAATTTCTAGGTGTTTGTTATGTACAATTAAGAAATATTTGATCACCAAATTCCTATGACTAAGATAAAAGAGTGTGTATATAAGTAAACAAAAATAATAATGATCATTTTATTGATCTTAATTACCTCCAACATCATGTATATATATTTATACTTTCACCCAAGCTCAATACCGTATAAATTTTGTTTCTCTATTCAAGTCTTTTTAGCAAGATGAAATCCAAACCAAACTACACTATTTTTCTAGCTCAAGGTTGAATCCAACACAAAAGTTCTTGTATTTGTAAGGCCCAATCATTTGTAACCTATTGTATGTATTGTGTATCAACCTCAATTCTAACAAAATATTATTATATTTGAAGTTGTATTACACATATCCAATAAAAATAAAAGTCTCTTCCTTTTGTAAAAGTGACTTTTGATTGAGTATCAAATTGGGGTTTACTACATAGAACAATTAATCCATCTCCTTGTGATTTCAAATTTAGAATAAAATTCAAGTAGTTTCCCTCGTGATTATAATCCCTCTTCATCACTAGGTTTGTGTTATTGTTAAAATACCATCTAACACCAATAGTCAAAGAAAGAAGGAAATTTTCCCTCCAAAGCTAAGCTTAAACCAAAGTAAGGAAAAAAGGACATCACCTTTCATGTTGAGGAACCTCTCACGAATACTGATGGAGATGACTCTGTTGCTAAAGACTCTCAAGGGGATATGGTGGTGGCTTCTAGTGTTGAGATGGGGGTGGAACAAATGAGTTCCTAGAGATTCAATAAGCTGGAAAAACAAAAAAAGGAGGTCCTAGTAGATGATACATCTAGCATTTTGGAATAGGAAAAAGGATAGGCGATGAGAAAACATGACATAGTTGAGGAGATTGAAGAGTACATGGTAGGAATCCACAATGGGTTCCTCCAATCATAAATATTGGGTGGGAGAGACCAACACTTGTTTGTTTCTGAAAAGGACGAAGATCCCAACAACCCGATTGCTCATGTTTCCAAGCTAGAAAGGAATTTTTTAAGGCTGACAGGACTCACTATCAAATTCATCCACCATTCTACTATCACTCTCTCAAATATGTTGAAAGACAAGGTGAACAAGAAGACTGATGAGACTGGACCCAACAATAGTTAGGTTGGGGATGATGTGTTGAAACTCCTCATTGAGGATTGGGAGGGTATAGCTAGGTGATGGGGGAGTATGGTCTAGTTTTGGTGGGTTGTCTTTTTGTCACTAAGATTGGTTTTAAAGTTATTGTTTTCTTTTGGCTTTTTATCTGAACTTTAGCCCTATGGGCTCCTTGTGTTAAGGGTACTACACCCTATAAATGCATCTTATATTATCAAAAACATGTCATTTTCTTTTGTGTCAATATAAACCATGTAAGATTCATGTGTAACAAATTATGTTCGAAAAGGATTGGGTAATGACAACTATAAAAAGGATCAGTTTTTGAATTGTCCTAGTAATGATTTATATGAAAAGGAGGTTTTTGTCATCATTTTGATAACAAAGTGAGTATGTTGCTTAATAGTGTTATTGACCCAACTAATAAGTCAAACAAATTTTCTATATTACACATGTGGGATCTTTTAATTATTTGCTCAATTGACACTTGTTTCCTTAATCATGATACTTTGGGGAAGAGGAAGATAATAAAATAAATAATAACTAATAGCTCCAACATGTACATATTTATGACAAGTGGTTATTACTCAAAAATCCTTGCTTCTGCCAGTAATCCTCTAGAGTTAAAGCTTATAAGTAGTACACCACATTTGTCTCCCAAAAATCCCTCTTTTGGGTTTAACCCAAAACCCAAAAAAGGTGCTCTCAAAATTGTTGGTGTGGAGAATCCTTCCCATGATGAAGAGTTGTTAAAAGTAACCTAGGTGAAGAGGAAACCTATTACAAGCTCTCAAGATCATAAAAGGAAGAAACGGTCGGATACTATCTTGTGGCATGGGTCGAAGAATGTAACTATTGAAATTGTTGATGACATGAATGTTAATGTCAAGGGTGGTAAAAGTTTCAGTCCCTCTCAATCAGGAGAGGGACAATCTACTTGGTTAGCTAGTATTGAAAATAAGAACAAAAGGTAAGAAGATCATCTACGAGGAGGAGGAGAAATATTTGTCTGATGAGGAGTTCCTTCCCCATTTTGAAGTAGAAAGTCTAGAGAACAATGAGTCTGAAAGAGAAGATAATGTTAAAGAAGAGGATGAGCCAGATAACAACGAGGAGGGGTTAAATTATGAGGATTTTAATGTGGAAGATATGAATGATGATATGGGATTGGAGATGGAGAATGTGTTTGAAGAAGTTACTATGGAAGATATGAAAGAGTCAAAATGGGCCAAGATAATGATAATTCCAGCAAGGAAGAAGACAAGGTGGGTTATGTTCAGTAGGAAGAGACAACCTTTTAAGTCTTTGGAAAGCCTAACAAAGCAGATAATTGATCTTCAAGGTTAGGTCTATAAAATGGAAGAAAATTTTGACCTCGACAATGTTAATTAATGCAAAACTCCCTTGGCACCATCATCTCTATAGTAAATGGTATAATGCAAAGAGCTATTTTTAGCATTGTGTTAGGACATGCTAAGATCATAAAGCAAAGGAAAAAGCAATGGAAGACTTAGAAGGAGACCGTTCAGGAAAAGGGCAGCAAGGAAGAAATTGATAGGGATTGGGAGGACTCCCTCAATGTGATAAAGGAGAATTGGGACCTTATATATGGTCCTAAGGAAGGATGGGCGCTATGGCTCCTTAGTGTTTCTATTTTTTAATTTTTTTGGTTCTTGACCCACGAGCCTTTTTTGTTGTGCCTATGTGCACCTTTTAATGTTTCTTATGGTTCTTAGTTTATTAGCTTCTTAGTTTGGCATGTATGCCTTCTGGGTTGTAGGTCTTGGTTGTGGCCTTGGGCCAGTTTTGCTTGTTTATCTTTGTTATTTCCTACTGTATTTGGGAATGAGGCCCTTTTCCATGTTGTTTAATAAAAAAAATGTGTTGTGAGTTAGATCTATAATATCATTTAAGTTTATTTTTTAATAAATCATTAGCCAATAGGCTATATATTGTAGGAACTTTGAGTTGAAACCTGTCTCATGCCGTAAAATAGCTAGCCATAAAATAATTTGTCGGTCGTTGTTTTCAAGCGAGCCACATATATACAAAGAGGTTAAACAGTTAAACGTGCTTAAATAATGTATAGGTCGTGTCTATTTAAATGGAAAGCATTGTCTGTTCTCTATTTACTTCCAAACTCTATTACAGTTGACATTACTGATCCCTTTATCGTTAGTAGCAATACTTTGTATGGTTCCCTTTCACTAAAGCAACAGATTATCTTGCGCCTAATTCCACGACAATCACTTTTACAGGTTATTTAAAAACATGTACAATATGAGCTTCTCCCATGCTGAATATATGTTGATTTTAGGAGGAGAAACCAGTTGCAAACCTATAGAATTTCAAAAACAGGCATTTCATAGAGCATAATGGATTCTATAACATGGAATTAGTGATAAAATTAAACAGAAGATAACATAATATAACATTGCTACACCAATTAAAATCTATTGATTCATTTCAAAACATCAAAATGGACATTACAATATTCTCATGGTGTTTTGTAACAAAATTTCTTATAATACCATTTGTTTCTGAAACCAAAATATCCCAGATACATTATTTGCGACACTAAACTGAGAAAAAATTAATACACTTACATTATATTATAGCAATTATTTGATCAGAAATGGTGGAGATACAATGCTGAAAAATATGACCAACAGTATTCTTAACAGAAGAAAAGTGATGTTGAGCCTAATTTAGAATCTTACTGGAGCCTGTGAACGTAAAACCTACATAAAGTAGAACAACGTAGAGCCAGAAAAATATTAAAAAAATCAATAATCAAAACCTTTTTTTTTTATGCAGTTGCGTGGAGCTTTTGAGGATAAGCGATTAGCACATGGCATAGCACATTACAGGTTTCAAAATAGTTTAATTGATGTATTTACATTTGCTAGAAATGTTTAGAAAATTGAACAGAATGAGGACAACAAGAACAATAACTGTCAAGCATAAATGGGTAGTGTAGAATGGTACATGTCTTCAAAAATATGTTGTGATGTCACTTAACGATTACTATCTTCAATAAACACAGTTCGCACGGTTCAATCATAGTCGAGGCATGTGCAATGATTGATTTCCAACTCCAAATCTTCTTTATGATATTCTCCTCGATTTGTCATATCACAACCTGCATCGCTTGGATAGAGATGGGATCCCAATAATCTTGTGTAAGGCCTATATGTGTTTTGACATTACTAGTAGAGGCCACCATAGGTATTGGCCCCAAAATGATGAGACTTGGCTAATATGAATGCTTTATTTCTCAGGGACCTAGCCCATATCTAAGTTTACAAGTGTTTTTAATTCTCCCCAATCATCGAGGGAATTTGAGATACTATATCAGATGGTTTGATTGATAGCTAGGTTGGATAGTTAGTCTACAACAAACTTATAAAGGCATTGGAATGTTGGATAAACACAGGTGTCTGAGCACGAGTATTGAGCTTAGTATACAATGGGAGGAACTAAGGCTGCAGATATGGACATAGATATCAAAGTAAGAGACTTAAAAATCATATGTATTGTTGTTTGGTGTTTCTAGACATCAACAACTTAGACAAAATAAAAGTTATCCTATCTCTCTTGAAAGGTTGGTCTCTATGATCAAAGAGATAACCCCAAGGTCTCACGGGTTTCAGGTTATGATAATGGAGTAGAACAAACTCAGTGATAAAATGTGAATATGTTGGTAATCACAAGGGGTCTTACGTACAAATGTTGGAAGCTCTAAACTCATCATATTTTAAGATATGATGATGCTAAAATTTCTAGTTCTAACCAAATAATGAAAGAAACAAAAAAATATGAGGGTTTCATAAGTCCTAATGTTAACACTACTTTTAAGATTAACCATGCAAATAATATACTTGGAATGGACCAATCCCTTAAACTAGTTTCTGGTTGACTCGGGCTATACCTGTAATCTTGCAGAAAGAAGTGCAATCTTCTAAGGTGTTAAAGATTTTCAGGTTGTAGGCATTCATTCAATAAGACTAAATGAATATATACGGTTGAACTAAGCACATGAATATGAGGTACAGGTTGACCTTGCACAACATTCCCACAATCAATAAGTTGCCCAAAATATGAACCAGGGATTGCTACAACACTCCAAGCATTAAATCACAAACATTACTAATTAAACCTAAGATACATCCAAACATTTCCAACCGATTTAAAGATAGAACAAGAACCATGCAAGATTATCCAATGCAAGAGAAGGCACCAGTCATACCAGAATGTCTCCACTTTGTATTAAATCATCACATTTACAACAATTCCAGTCTGCTACAACACTTTTCTTGAAATGTAAAAACTAACTTCTAATCTTCTAACATGCTACTCTACAACTAAACCTAATGATTACAAGTCTTCTGACTTAGTCATCCAATCTCTACAAATTCCACTCGAACAAATGAGGCAAAGTGCCATACTTATAGAACAACAGGCCTGTGTGAAGCAGAGCTAGGGTTGCAAAGAAACTCGGCCACCAATCAAATTGGCCCCAACAACTAGCAATAACTCGTCTTCAAGCATTGAATACAGCAAGGACCCCCCATCAGATCAATCTGGGATCGTACAAAGTTAGGGTAAGGCACCTCGAGCCACGCCCACCAAAATACATCACCCACGTGAACAACAACGCGCGCAAAAACACCAGCATGGAACACGAGCCACCAATCAGATCCGAGTTGGGCAAACGAACGGCCCAGATGAAACAACACCAGGTTGAGCCCCTTCAGATCACGTCTTCCAGCCATTAATGGCCACCAACCAAATTGGCCTTGCGTGCGAGAGTGGGTTTCATGACAGTAGTCGCAAAGTGTACTTGATTGCACCCGCAAATCATGCCAAATCTTCAAAGTACATCTAGCAACCCCAGCTCAACCAAACCTACATCCAAACAGGCCACCATTAATGCCCAATACACCATCAAAATCCAAGCAGGTCCATTAGAGTTCCTAAGGCAAGAAAATCAAGCATAAACCCAAGCAGAGGTGGAACCAAAGACAGGCAGAGGCGAAGCCACGAGGAAAACAAGAACAGAGACCCAAGACAGGCAGAGGCAGAGGCGGAGCCATGAGAAAAATAAGAACAGAGACCCAAGACAGGCGGAGGCAGAGGCGGAGCCACGAGAAAAATAAGAACAGAGACCCAAGACAGGTGGAGGCGGAGGCGAAGACAGAACGGGAACAGAGAGGAAAGGTAAATAGGCGGGAACAGAACCGGAACTAACCCCGACGGAGGCAGAGGCAGAACGGGGACCAAAACGGGAACCAAAGGAAAATAGGCGGAAACAAAACCCACCCCGGCCGAAGCGGAGGCGAAATGGGAATGGGAAAGGAGCCGAAGGGAAACCGGCGAAGGCGGAAGCAAATCTAACCCCGACGAAAGCGGAGGTGGAATGGGAACGGGAACCGAACTGTGAACTTTGCCAAAGTTCAAAGTTAGGTTCCATCCCGGTCCCGGCTCCAAAAAATGAGGGAAGAGTGAAGCGGAGAAAACCCCAAGGTGGAAACCAACCCCTCGGTTGAAGACTAACAAAACAACGAAAAAAAGAGAACACGGGAGGCAGAGCCGGAACAGGAATGAAGACGAAACTAATAAATTAGCCAAAGTTCAAAGCTCGGATCCATCCTGGTTCCACCTCCGACAAGCGAAGCGAAGAAAAAACTAAGGGAGGAAACCAACCCTTAGGATGAAAACAAACAAAATGAAGAAGGAAGCAGAGCTGGAACAGGAATGGAGATAGAACTAAGAACTTAGCCAAAGTTCAAAGTTCGGTCTCATCCCGGTTCCGCCCCCGACAGAACAAAAGGAAACAAGGAAAACAAGGGAAAGCTAAGGGAGAAAACCAACTCGTAGGACCCAAACAAAAACACCAAGGGAGAAAATAGAAGGCAAAAGAAGACCACCCCAGAGAGGACATCCGCAAGACTCCAAAACCACCAGGAACTCAACACAAAGGGCACCCACAACCAAGGCAAGCACCAAAGACCAAAACCCCAATATTTTCAAAGATAAGCACAAAAGAGGGGGGGGGCAAGCCACAGAAATAGGTCAAAAGGCAGACCAAGAGAGGGTCCCTACTTTCAGTGGGGCGTGTGTGCAAAACTGCACAACATGTACCAGGGATGCATATCATAATTTTACATTTACATGAGAAAACAAAGTTAGAGCTACATTAAATGAGTCTTGTTTTATTTCCAATGAAGTAATAGTGATTTTTTCTAGGTTCAATATAAAGAAGAAGTGTATAAAAAGTCTTGTTTTATTTTCATGATGTTCTCATATTTTTCTATCGACGTAATTCTTGCACCTCTTTTGGTGCAAGTGCTAGTATATTCAATCAAGGCCACCAATTAAGATTGCTAAGGAATTTATATGAAAATATTTATAACTTTTGGATTAACCTTCAAACCCAAATAGTTATAATAACTTGTTTTCATTTTTCAATAATAAGATATTTGGTCTTTTAGGATAAATTTTTGAGGGTTTCTAGTCTAACCCTCATTTTATTTCTTCTTGGTAGGATCATCCTTAACCTTACCCTAAATTCGATCTTGAAAACGTGTAAATAAAGTGAAGGAAACATGGAGGAAATTGGTAATATACTAAGTTCACCTATTTTACTTTTTCCTAGAAAACCACAAATGTAATGCTAATAATCTCATTAAGTTTTACACCAACATGATACTTCCATTGCCTTAATAATAGTCTCTACATCATCAAATGGCTATTTTGAATAGAACATGGATGCCCACCAATGTGTAATTTAAGGGAGATCATTATCAATTTCAATATAGTGTTTTGATAAACATGTATGTGAAATGTGCAAGTGGACACAATGGCACAAGCTATTGGACAAAAACACAAGATAGATGTTATCTTGTAAAAAATATAATTTTTTAATATGCATGAATTCTATCTATTGAAAAATATTTATAAAATTTCATACAAATACAATTAGTAGGTGTAACACTGAACTCCACACTCTTTGCCAACCATTACTCCTTTCCTACACACTAGAACAATGTACTAACATCCATGAATGCATAAGGGATAGTGAAGTTTTGTTGAATATTGTAGCTATGACTATCCTAATAGTGATGTATGTAAATTTTTCCACAATATAGAAAAATTACATGAATGATTTAATGGAGAGCTAGTTCTAAAAATAGCATTGCAACCAACAATATTATGAAATTGGTATATGTGTTGTTTTTATATTGTTACGTCTAGTTAAAACTGATACATTGTTATGTCTAGTTAAAAAAAAACTTACAGTAGGGTGAGAGAGGTTTTCAACTAAAATAAGTTAGCAAACAAACAAATAGGATCAAAGAACTATAGTAAATGCGTGCTTCATTTTCTCTCAAACTTTAAGATGTTATAATGTATTTGTTAAAACAAAACTAGACAAAAAAGAAATGTGATACTATCCTTTTTAGGTTCTGATCTAAATTAAATGTTAACTTAGTAGAAAGTTAAATGAATCTTTTGTATTTATCCATAAAAAGTTAAATGAATCTTTTGTATTTATCTATGTGATCTTATTTCTAAGAAACAAGAACACATTTAACAATCAACAATGCAAAAGCCTAATGTTGCTTGATTGTCTAATATTCAATTTTAATTATATTTTAATGCTTGCAATACCCAACTACGCTAATTACTCTAGCATATCATAATTAATCAATTTGGAATATTGGAAGCATTGCAATCCTTCAAATCATTCAAAAAGAGATGCTTCAAGTTTTTTTTTTTTTTTTGTTGGTCTATGTTAGACTTTGCAGCCATATTAAATATAATATAACAATCTACATGTGTAAAATGATCTTGTTAACAAGTCTGGCTTGAGTGTTGGATGATTGAAAAAACTGAACACTTACAGAACCTCCTATCTTAGCCCTCTTCCTGCCTCCCTCCCCCTCCCCCTCCCCCTCCCCCTCACCCCATTTACCTCCCAGCACATATAACTAAGACCAACCAACCCAGATCTATCTCAATCGGCTGCAAGCCAAATATTGTCTATTCATATGAGAAATGTAGAACTTAAAAATTATTAGGAAACCACCTCAGTAATGGAAAATATATACAATTAGTGCCATTGGCATTATATTAAAGAATCACTAGTCATTTTATACGATCACTGATACTTCTTACTAGATATCATCGAGTCATGTTTCCAGAGACAGAAACGTGTATAACTGTATACACTCATAACTATATTGAACCTTATCATCTTATGACGTTTCAAATAGGTTCCTTGCAAACCTGCATTCAGTGGTGAAATAATAAAACTGATGTGTTCATCAAAAGAATAAAAATATAAAGAAGGAATTACCAAAATGAGGTAATCATATCTTTCTCCTGTATTTTACTTTATTTTCCTCATTATGTATAGTTTTTGTCTTCTCATGATGATGTTCATACAACGGGTGTCTCCTACCGAATGTAAAGTTTATCTGCTATGAATACAGACACTGGCTTCCTGGACAACTTGTATTGTTCAAGAGATGCTATGGAGAGATAATTACTATATTTCCTTGTGGGATTCTTGAAACCTAATGGATCACAATTTCATCTTTATGACATCCTTAATTGAAAGTTATTATTTGTATGAAGTTGCTGATTCTTAGCAGAAATACTCAAATTTGTTACTTTCACAAAGGTGACATAAACTATAGATTTGAGTAGATGTTCAAGACATGTATACTTCCACACTTGCACTCTTCATATGATAGCACAGAGGGCAGGTATCCACTTGAACCTCCTAGTCTTTGCAGATGCAAAGGTGTCAACAAGGGAGGAGAAAATGGATGCACCATTCTTCTGACCAATCTTAGGATATAAAACTTAAAATTATTTCATTACATTTTCATAATACATTGTTTCTTCAAAATTATTTCATATATATGGCATTCGGCAAATTCATCGCCATCAATTCATAGAATGAAAATTCACCATCAACAATTCATATTCACCTTAATATTTTTAATAAAATCAAAGTTTTGCTGGCGGTGAATTTTCCGTCGGTGAATTTTCCATGGTGGTGAATTTTCCTTGAATTGCTGACGATGAATTTTCCTAGAACCCATATACATATAATTGAAACTTACAATTGTTTATAAACAAATAACTAATTCATAAATTAATGTTCATTATCTTTCACTTTAATCTCTTATATCTTTGTTAATTCTTACAAATCGTACATTAGAATCTACGTACACCCATCTACATCATTTTCTTCATTATTCCCACATCCTTAGCTTACCACTATTACAAAATAGACTTTCATGGGGCTATATACATTACATGAATGAAATGATATATAAAATAGGTTACATCCCTTAGAAGCAAAACATCATTTTGGAAATACTCATTGTGTATGGTCTATTAGCCATACAATCATGGAGATAGTTATATGTATCTTGTAAAATTTTATTCAAATTTGGATATTCTATTTTGTTATTATATTTTTTATTTATCAATTATTTTTATATTTTTTTAAGTTGAGTATATCGATTGTGAATTTATAAGGTTGACATGTCATTAGTAATAGTGAAGTCTCTAAGATACCTATTGTGATAGATTGTGATATAAAAAATCTAATGTTATTTTTTTCAAAGTATAAAATTTAATATATATTTAATATATAAGAGTTTATTTTATATGGAAAAATATTTATTAATGTTATTATCTAAGTTTTAAAGATTATAAAGTATATCTATAATTCAAATAAAAATACACAAAAATGTTTATTTATCATTATTAACTAGCTTAAGACTTAAAAACATTAAGATCAATTATACTAATATATTAATTATCATTCAACAATATAAACAAGATCTCAATGGAAAAAATAACATCTTTAGAGAATTGTGATTAGAATAACTCCATCTTATTTATACTTAATTTTGAATATCTTTGAATAAAATAAGTTTGGTACTTATCTAAATCATAGCACAAAGAATGGTCACTCTTATTCTCAAAAGATTTTAGTGTTTTTGAGCCTCATAACTATGGAATACTCCAAGAGGTAATAATTCCTATTTAGAACATAGAATGCTCCAAATATATCTTTCAGCATGCACAACACAACATGTTCCACAATAATTACTCAACATGCATAATATAACATGCTTCAAAGTAGTTACTAAACATGTATAATAACCCTAGCTAGGGAAATATTAGGCGTATATTGTACCCTATGTTGGATACATGCTATGTGCCCCTTCTCCAATTTCCATAGCCCACCAAACCTTCTATGAGTGATCTCAATTCCTTTTCCAAATCTCACATGAATGCTTTGTATAACCTCTTTAAGGGGTGGTTTCCAAACCATAAAACCCTTTCACAAAAGCTTTATTTTAATAATTATTTAAAATAAATAATTATTCCTCCCCTTTTCAAACATTTTATATAAGTATTATTTAGTGATGTTAATTTTAACCAAAGGATTGTATTATCCTTTTTTATCTCCCCTTAATTATAAAAGGTTACTTCATGGCTTCCTTTTCACTTTGGGGAAAAAAATTCATAAGCCGGTAATTGAACTACTACTATTGTAGGCCTAAGGTAAGCCTTCCCAGGCTCATATGCTAGCCATTTAAATCCTCCAAGAAAAAATATTCACTAAAAACAAAAACACTAAAAGAGTAATATGTCATGCCTATGTAAGCTTGGACCCAATATTAATGGTGGACAATTTAGTACAACACTGTATGGTTACACTGATTTTGTATATTATACAAAATTTTGCACATCAAAATACATTTCTACAAAATAATCACCTTAAAATATTTTATCTCCAATTTTGATGATTTATTAGTCAATCATAGGGTTTTTAAGCATTTTGGACACAACAACAAGGTCCATTTCGCTCCAAGATGCACTATTTGAACACTTAAGACTAGATCTCACAAAAAATGATAGGGAATAAATCTAAAGATATGATACCATGTTGTATTTGAACCCTCAACCCTACAACTCCTAGAAGTCACATGCAATCAAATATTTATCATAGAAAGTGAGAAAAAACAAAGGATTTTCTACAATATCATAAACTCTATTGAAGAAAAAAACATGAAGAACAATATAATTTATACAAATGGAATGTGCTTTAATCTTGTGACTTGAGACAAAAAATCACATGACCTAAGTAAGCTTAAGTATGCTAACGTGGAAAAGGTCCTAATTAATTGAATAAATAAATAGGAGAATAGATTTTACTTTAGCAAGAGGGAGATGGAGAGGGGGATAGAGAGAGAGAGAGAGAGAGATATAAGGGAGATCTATATATTAGATAGAGGGGGGGGAAGATGGATAGAGATAGATAGTGGAGAGAGAGATGGGGAGATAGAGAGAGAGAGAGAGAGAGATAAATATAGATAGATAGTGGAGAGAGACATGGAGAGATATAGAGATAGAGATAATTAAAGGGAGGGGGGGAGATAGATATATATATATAGAGAGAGAGAGGGGGGGGGACAAAGGGAGATAGATGGAGGAAGAGATAGAGAATAAAAAATAAAGAGGGGGAGGATTGAGAGACTAAGAGATAAAGAGAGTAGATAGATATATAGAGAGGAGGAGAGAAATGGAGAGTCTATGGAGATAGAGAAATATAGATAGAGGAAGAGATAAATAGAGTGGAAGAGAGGGGGGGAGAGATAGAGAGGGATGGAGAGGGGTGGAGAGAGATAGATATATAAAAATGGGGGAGGGAGGATAGAGCATATATAGAGATATCGAGAGAGGTGGAGAGGGACATGGAGAGAAGGAGAGAGGGAGAGATGGAGTGGGAAAGAGAAGGGTATATTGAGGGATATAGATAGAGGGAGAGATGGATAAATATGGATAGGGATGGAGAGAGAGATATGGGAGATAGAGAGAGAGGGGGGGAAGGGACAGTGAGATAGAGCTTTTGAGAGGGAGAGTTAGAGATAAAAAGAGATGTAGAGGGAAGGAGAGGGATGTAGAGAGAGATAGATATGGGTAGATAAAGAGAGAGGGAGGATATAGTGATGGATACATAATGAGATATAGGGAGAGTAGATAGATGTAAGTATATATAAAGTAGATGGGGATACAAAGAGGGTGAGATAGAGATATAGATAAGATAGATAGAGTAGATAGATTTATCTCAGATGTTCTATAGCATGAATGTTATACCAAGATTTATATAATCAAATGGTGGCCTACATGATTATAAATAATTGCTACATGTATTATTGAACTGGAAGTATCAATTAATAACATAGGATTTCACTATAAATTGGAAAACTCTTAGTTTTCTCATTTATTTATTGTATCTTTCTTGGTATCCCATTCATGGTGATAATGATTATTGTCCTTTTGAATGACTATTTATTTAATTTCATGATACCAAGAATTTATTTTGTTTCCTTGACTATGGAAATCCCCATGATTGTCCTCTCATGTACCTAAGTAATTGATGGAGTTCTCCTTGGATCCAACTATCAACTAGGTGTTGGTAATAGCTTTAATAACAATAATATTCTAAAGAACTTGATTTTGGCGATGTTACCACATTGAATCTTAAAGTTATTACACTATTCTTTGTAATTATATCTAAGAACTAATACTATCCTTTCTCCTATGATAGTCTCTATGAGATAGCATGACATTACTATTATGGGTGTGGAATTTTTCCTAAATTACAATCTCTCGAAGGACCCATGACCCTTAATAAATTTTATCATAATACATTCATGGTCCAATATACATAAGGAAACTTTTCTTTTCTATTAAATTATTTTCCTCACTAAAATTTAAAAGATTTCCATGAGGGAAATAAAAATTTGGAGACGAGAGATTTATAAGATCTCTTTGACTCTAACTTGTGGATGAGATAGTCAAACCTACACACCTAATAATTCTAAGCTACATATTCTAAACAAATCTCATAAGATACCTAAGAGAAACAAAAATCCAAAATTTGACGAAAAAATTCTTAAAGTTCCTAACACTTAAGAATTTTTCTTTGGACCTACAACTAGATTTTGGGTCTCTCCATAATGATCTCTCTATCTCTCTCTTTATATATATAATATATGGTCAATACCAACCCCACCGATTTCCCATTCGCCCTTGGAATTCTCAAGGGGTGGGAGATAGTCAGGGCCCTTACTACCGACCTATATTCCTTTTTGGCCTTATGGGTGGTGGTGAAGCTTGGGTGGTTAGGAGTTTGGGTGGTGGCGGATGCCTTAGTCGGTCCCAACCCCACTGACCAAGCTTTGCTACCGACCATAAGGCCCTGACCCCACCAACCATATATTCCTCACCCCATAGACCATATTCGCCAACCCCACCACCAAAGGCCCTGCCTATCTCCCACCCCCCGACACCAACCCCACCGGATGGGTGGGTTGGGTGGGGGGCAATCATAGTTATGGGCAAGAGGGAACCATAGTGGAAGAATTAAGCCATCAGGCCCTAAGACAAATGGGATGGTGGGGTTGGACTGACCTATTTGTCTTAAAGTGGGAGGATATAGATATGCCCTTGGTACCATCCTATTTTCCTTGGGGTGGGAGGATAGTCGAGATGGACCAACTCTATAGCCTCCCACCCCCTAGAAGTAGTGGTTCATCAGTAGTGAAGCTAGGGTTGATGGTAGACAAAGCCCTGGTGCCTCTACAAGGTGGTGGTGGATGACTTGGTCAGTGGGGTTGGGGCCTTTGGTGGGGTTCGCCTTGGATGGTGGGGTCGGCCTTAGGGTGGGGAGGAGGAGAAACTGAACAAAGTTATGATGAGGTTCACAATACACACTCATTTCACTTCGTTCAGATGAGTAAAATAATACACCAAAAAAGAAGTTGATTTCTTTGCTCGAACAAACTGAACAAAATGGATGAGGTGCCCAGATGACCTCCCACCTCCCCCCTCTCTATAATGTCCCCCCCACCTACAAGACCCCACTAATATTTTCAAACCCCACCAGCCATGCACTTTGTGATCTACCTGAAGGGACCGACCTATTCGCCTATAACCCCACCGACCCATTCACCTTAGGTCTCGAAGGGCTAGTTGGTAGCGAAGTTGTACCAACCTCCCTATTGCCACCCACCCACCACATTTCTTGCCTTCGACAACCGAACATATTGGCCTTAGGTCTTGAAGGGCATGGTCAGTGGGTTTGGGGCTTATGCAACCAACCTGAGGAAAATAGGTCAGTGGTGGAGCTTGGGTGGTGGCAGAGCCTTGATCGGTGGGGTCCACCCAACCCCACCGACCTATGGGCCTTGGATGGTGGGATCCACTTTATGTAGTAGAGGGAGATAGTAAGGGCTAGGTGGGGGGGAATCATAGGGTCCCCTAGTTTGATGTCAAAAAAAATAATCCTTCAACATCGAGAAATGGGTAGGGAACTGTTGTGGGATGAATAACAGGCGACTCGACTTTATAAGTGAACTCGCCTCGCCTCGCTGGGGTGGGGGGGCTATATTGGCGGTAGAAGACATGAGTTGTTCACCTGGGATGCCACCAATTGAGTTAGTTCTCTCCCACCTGGGCCAGAGTGCCCCACTCAAGACCCCACCACCCAGGGCCCAAACCCCACCGACCATACCTAGGACCCCACTAACCATACCTACGAACCCCACCGACCAAAGGAATATATGGTCAAAGGGGTTGGGGCCTTTGGTGGGGTCAACCAATGCAATGTAGGTGGATATAGTCCCCCACTTGAGAACTACCTACTATAGTTGGGGGTTGCGCATAAGACCTACTATCTAGCCAAGGGGAACTATGGAATGGGGGGGCATAATTGTAACACACACATCTATGGATATGGGAGAGGTAGGATTCGAACCTACATAGAAAAACTCCAATAGATTTATAGTTTGAAACTTTAAACCACTCAACCACTCTCCCCCAACACCTATCTAGAGTAGGGACTCGCAGGCAGAAGGAAATTGAAGCTGACATCAGTCGGGTGGCTAGTGAGTTCGATGTCACTCACTGGTTATGTAGAAATTTCATTCGTGCCTGCTGATTGAACCACACGGAAGTGATACTTTGTTCTATAAAGTTTACATCTCATGTTACTGAGATCAGTTAGTTCACCTTATATACATGATACAATCCCTCGGAAGTGATAGTGAACCCATACTTGGTAGGGTAACAAACCTACTTTTAACCAGTGAACCCGAAATGACTAGCAAACGGAGAGTTCAACTCTATTTGTGCAAGCCCTAGGTTGTTGGAGGGAACATAATCAAATTATTGGCTTAGTCAAGCTTAATTCCCCCCCACCAACTATATCATCCCACGCTGCATTGGTTGAACCCACCATCCGTTGGCCCCAACCCCACAAATGGTTTACCCACCTCTCATCCCACCATTCTATTTACTCTTGGATGGGAGGCAACCCCTTTTTTCCCCTCACCCACCCCTTTCGGGTGGGTGGGAATGACTAGTGGAGGTAGATTCCAACTCTATAGCCTCCCACCCCCTTGGGAGGATAGCCAGGATGGGCCTTGGGTGGGAGGATATAGATACGCTTCACCATCACCCGAGCCTCACTCACCACCCTAAGGTGAATGGGTCGGTGGTGAAGCCACGTAACCCACCAACCAACCCTACTTTGGGACCAACCTAAGGCGAATAGGTCAGTCTCGAAGGGCATGTTCGGTCCCTTTGGACTGGTCAATGGGGTTGGGACAGTCTTATATGACCTAGGGTGGTTAGGAGCCTTGGTCGGTGGGGTCCGCTCTCCATCTCTATATCCTCCCACTTTAAGATGAATAGGTCAATCCAACCCCACCATCCCATTCGTCTTAGGTCCCAACTAGAATTTGACTTAATTAATTAGTGAATTAATGCGCTTGCTAGTTCTCACATAAGGTAGGAGGGAATTGTAGGCTTATCCTAGCATATTCAATGCAAGGGAATTAATTTATCGATTAATTACCTGTGGGGTCCACCTCTGTAGGGTGGTGGGGTTGGTGCTAGCCTCCCATCCTAAGGCCAATATGGTCGGTGGCTAAGGCATATATGGTTAGTATTGAAGTAGGGATGGTTGGTCCAAACCTCGGGGGGGTGGGAGGCCAAACCTATTGCCACCCACCGAGGGGGGGTTTCTCACCCTATTTCCTATACCCACCCACCCCTTTCCTGCCTTTGACAACTAACCATATTTCCACAAACCCCATCGACCATATTCATATTGGGTGGGTATAGGCAATAGGGTGAGAAAGTCCCCCCTGTTGAAGGCAGGCCCTTGGTGGCTCCATCCGATCAAGAAAGAATCGGATCGAGACCGCTAGTGGGGCAAGCCATAACTTGTACCAACTCGACCATGCCCTTTAGAGTAGTAGGGGGCCCACCCACCCTAAAATTTTGATCTCGTACCAATGATTGAGATAGGAATTTCCTCTTTTTTTTTAAGTTGCCTCACGAAGTCATGACCTACCAAATTGTCGTCGATCAACGGCTACATCCATATTGGGTAGGAGGGAAGCAACATTTCTACTAATCTTTTGAGTGGCGGTTCATCAGCAACGATCAATGGGAAAAAATGGAGGTCTTCTGGAGTAGCAGAATATGTAGTAACTCGGGCCGAGGAGGAGGAATGCAGAAACACTTTCACCAATGAATTGGCATAATATGTTATCCTCCTATTGTTACACTATGGTTGGGTGGGTGGGAAATCTAGGGTCAAGAAATGATGAGAATTGGGGTGCCCATTATCTAGTTGACGGTAATTCTAGATTCTATATGTAACATGCCATTCAAATGTAGGGGACCTTATAGTCCCACCTAACCCTAGAAATAGGGCCCAATGAGCACCCAACAATGATGAACCACCTCTCCCACAACAACTATATCCACCCACCCTATCTCCTGGGGTTTTGCGTCATTTATCTTCCAGGGGTCTAGCCCTAGCTCCCTACCCAAGATGAACCCCACCACCCCATTTTCCTTAGGGTGTGGGGTGTTGATGGTGTTTTCTACACAACAACAACTCAGATAGAATATGATATCCTATCTCTCTTGAAAGTTAAATATCTATGAACAAAGATCTAACCCCAAGTTCTCTAATGTTAGGTCTTGACAATGCAATAAAAAAACTCAGAGATGATGTGAAAATGTTGGTAATCACAAAGGGACCTTACTACAAGCAAATACTGGACTCTAATTTATTAGATCTAGCAATATGATGACACTTCAGATCTTGAATATAATCCAAGTAATCAAAGAAATAACAAAAGAGATAAGGTTTTAGAGATAATTCTAAGACTAGTTCTAACCCTAAGATTAACAATGCAGAGGATGAAATTCTCAAAATGGACCAATCCCTCATAAAATGATTCTTGTTCGACCCAGATAAATCTGTAATCTTACAGAAATAGTGCAATCTTCTAAGGTATTAAAGATTTTCAGACTATGAATATTCATTCAAGACAACCCTATTTGTAATTAAAATGAGCAAGCATTTATAATTAAACTAAGCATGGTTTTAAGTCTAGGATAACTTTGCAAAGCAGCTAACATTCAGCTTACTACAAAAAGTATGGACTAGAGATTGCTGCAAACACTTCAAGCATAAAACCCTAAACATCATAAAATCATCTAACATCAAATAAACTTAAGCAATTTTAAAGATAGAATATCAAGAACCATGCCAGATAAAATTCAACACAAGAAAGACACCAAATTACAATGTCTTTACTTGTATTAAAGCATCCAAAGTAGCAACAATTCCAGTATTTTGTTACAACACTTGCTTAAAAAGATAAACTAAACTCTAACTTTAACTCCTGCTCTTACAATTCGCTCTAATGTAAAATTTGTCTAGCTTCTTTCTAACCCTTACAAATGAGGAAAAATTCCAAATTTATAGAAAACCCCCAAAGATATGTCAGCCAAATTAGGATTTACAACAATAACCTACCACACAACCGGTCGGCCAAGAGAAATTTGAAATAATATGAAATGTGCATTTAATGCACCAATTTCATCCATGTCGGCCTGGAGAATCCAACAAAGCGGTCCAATGCACGTGAAGGAAGAGCAACAATAATGGGGAAGCAAAAATTCTGATGTAGCATTGCATTAACTCCTTCCTTCCTTTGTTCATGGTGTGGTCCACCTTATCCTACACCATCAAAATGATGCAGAGGCTAGGTGGGGATCACTCACAAAACAAAACTTCAACTCTCAACCAAGAACCCAACTCCAATCTTAAGGACATCAACTCAACCTCAAGGATCTTAAACCCCAAAGTTTGCAAAACACTCAAGACCTCCACCCAGACCCCACAGGACCTCTCAACATGAATATGATGGTAACTTAACCATTCAATCCCAACCTCAAAGGTTGATCACTCCTAAATCATCATTCAACATCCTTCATAGCAGTTACCCCTTGTAACACTAAAAAACCAGTCTAGGACAATTTCCTCACAACCTTCCCAAAACACTCAACAACTAAATGATGGATTAAGATACCCTTTTCAGGGTTACACAATATACAAGAAAACCAAGGGTCACTCTTTTGGACCGTTATGGACTTTCAGTAAACACACCCGGGTTCTAGGCCTCACAATTAGCCTCTTTTTCAAAGGAACCCTCAATCAAATTCATCCCCAAACAAAAAGAACCTAAAACAATTTTAGAAAAGGCTCTCAAACTCAGGATTTGTCGACTCTTAGGGCCCCAAGAACTTGTCTTAACCCTCTGCTCATAAACCCTCCTAATTCTCCACCAAAATGAGGGTTTAAGGAAACTCACAACTCCTGACTCTCCCAAATCCTCCCAGGGTTCTAGACACCATGCATTACCTCTGCCCTGACTCTAGAAACTCTCACAATCCCATTTCCCTCAACAGTTCTCCAATTCACTACTTGGGTTCCTTGCATTCATAATGAAACCACCCCTGTTCAGTCACAAGAACACCACTCCCCAATGGGTTTGTTCACCCTCTCACCCTCCAAAGATCCTAACCATCTAACTAGACATAATACAAGCCAATCCACTGAGCCACAGAGTTAGCACAATAAGTGGATTAGCAAATAGATCATGGGAAGACCCTCAAACCTTCACCTTGCAAAAAGAACAATCAACACAGTTTATTGATCCCTCACACACCAACAGAGGTTCTAAGCCTCCAAGCAAATGAAATAAGGTATTAAACACATGCATCAAAAAATTCCCACAGTATTAATACATATCAACCCTGTACGGGCTTGTGCCAAGAGGAGAAGTTCAAAAAAACCAGTGAAAAATTGTGATCAGCAATTACCAACAATGCAAGTTTTTCTATTAGAACTCCACAACCAACCTTTTTTGAGGATTACATGGATGCATATATGTAATCCAACTTCCAACTACCTCCTACAACTAACCAACTACTTTCTAACAGAATTTTGAACTCCTAATGACTGTTGGAGGTCAAGATTACACTCTTTACACAATTTGATTAACCATTTTCAATACATATTTGTAATGTTTACTCCTTTTGACCCCACACTTACTCAACCTATTGGAAATGGTTTAATGAAACCTTATTCATAAAAGGAACCTGACTTAAATCCATCTACTAACTACCTAGAATCTCTTTGTCAACATGATACACATGGACAACTTATTACAAAACCACCTATTTTAACATCACATGACCTAAAGGCCTTCACATCCACTTATTGAACCTTCAAGGTCCACTTCTTTGCCTTTTCCAGGTATAGGTGCCCTTGCACCACAAAATACCTTGTCCAGGTCGTCAATCAATGGCATAAATAAAACCTTCATTCTCCCTTCAATGGAACTAATGTCATCTCAACAACAACCTTTAGCTTGATCCAGCTTGCATTCAAATGAGACACCATTAATGCTCAATACATCATTAAAATCCAAGTCGAATCACAGAGTTCTCGGGGCAAGAAAATCATGCACAAACCTAGGTAGAAGCAGAACCAAAGACGGGCAGAGGTGGAGCCACGAGCAGAATAGGAACAGAGACACAAAATAGGCAGGGGCAGAAACGGAACCAACCCTGGTGGAGGCAGAGGTGGAACCAAAACGAGAAAAAAAGGAAAACAAGCGGGGGCAGACACAGAACAAAAATGGAAACGAAAGGAAAACAAGTGGGAAGCGGAGCTGGAACGGGAACGGGAACCGAACAACAAACTTTTCCAAAGTTCAAAGTTCAGTTCCATCTTGATTCTGCCTCCAAAAAATGAAAGAAAATGAAAACCATGGAAAACCTAAGGGAGGAAACCAACCCTTAGGCCGAAAACGAGCAAAGCAACGAAGAAAACAAGAAGGCGGAAAGCGGAGCTAGAACGGGAACGAGAACCGAACAACGAACTTTGCCAAAGTTCAAAGTTAAGTTCCACCCCAGTCCCACCTCTGACAAATGAAGGAAAAATCGAACCGAGAAAAACCCAAGGGAGGAAAACCAACTCGAAGGCCAAAGATAAACAAAACAACGGGAAAAACAAGAACATGGGAGGCA
Source organism: Sequoiadendron giganteum (assembly GCA_007115665.2). NCBI lineage: Eukaryota > Viridiplantae > Streptophyta > Pinopsida > Cupressales > Cupressaceae > Sequoiadendron > Sequoiadendron giganteum. The sequence continues at coordinate 768,323,294 of CM021102.1, forward strand.
GAGCCGAAACGGGAACGAAAAATGAACAATGAACTTTGCCAAAGTTCAGAGTTCAGTTCCATCTCGGTTCTACCTCTGGAAAATGAAAGAAAAGGCAGGGAGTGGAGTCAGAATGGGAACGAGAACCAAACAACGAACTTTTTGAGATACATTAATTAAGATTTACATTAATGCTCCTCTTTGAGATTTGCTTTTAAAGCTTTACTTTTCACCTTGCAGGCAATGAAGCCCACACTCAAGGATGAGAACCACAGCAACACTGGACCAAAACTTAAGATTTTTCACCCAATCAGACCTCCTAAAGACCATATGCAACCTTGGAATCCTTAAGATTTGTATGAAGGTATAAGACCCAAATACATTCCAAAATTTAACTTAGTCAAGTGACACTAATTCCCAGCCCATGCAACATCAGATGAAGGAAATCTACCAGTTTGAATGACTCTGAAAAGATGATAGGAGTTTATAAAATAAATCCCATAGCAGCCCCAGATAAGCAACCATTTGTATAGATGCAACAAACCCAGAAATCCAAAAACCAAAAGCAAAAGCAGAGTAGCAGACAAGTAGAGCAAAACCAAAAGAAACCCTACTCTAACCAAAGAAAAGAAACCTATACTAACCAAACCAAAACATAAAACAAGAAAAGCAAAGCCAAAATAAAACCTACTCTAACTATGTACAAGAGAGAGCTGCAAACAACTCAAGATTGGAAGTAATGCTTCAAATACTGCCCATTGATAGGCAGCGGGATATCCTCACCAGTGAGGGTTTTCAAGTGAAAAGAATTATCTCCCAGAATTTCTAAAATCTAATAGGGGCCAAGCCAAAGTTTGTCAAATTTACCATGCTCTCCCTTACGGTCATGGGCTTTATCCCAGTAGAGAACTAAGTCAGAGATTCTAAAGGCTTTTACTATGGCTCTCCTATCAAACCATCTTTTAACCACACCCTGATTTTTGGCAAGGTTCTCAAGGGCTTGATCTCTTTTCTCCTCAAGGTACAACAGCTCAACAAGCCTGGCCTCTCTTTTATCCTCTTCATTATAGTATTCATTAATGAATTCCAGGGTAGGGATCTTCAACTGGATGGGAAACACAGGTACCAGGCCATACACTAGGTGATAAGGAGAGGTTCCTATGGATGCCTTTTGTCTAGTACGATCTTCCCAAAGAGAAAATCTAAGTTGGGTGTGCCAATCCTTAGGATTTTTCTCTAGTAACTTACAGATGGTTGTCAGGAGATTCTTATTGGAAGACTCAGCTAGACCATTACCCTGAGGGTAGTAATTGGATGCAAATTTTATGATGATTTCATGATCAAAAGCCCAATTAGAAAGCTTTAATGATGCAAATGCGGGACCATTATCACAAACTACATCTAATAGACAACCGAAGTGATTGATAATACCTGACTCCATGAAATTGATTACCACATTAAAATTACATTGCTTACATGCAAGAGCTTCAGTCCATCTAGTGAAATAATTAGTTATAGTAAGAATATACCTATGGCTTGTAGATGAAGATGGGTTGATTGAACCTATGAAGTCCATTCCCCACTATGTGAATGGCTTTACCTCTATAACAGGCTGAAGTGGAAGAGTTGCACCTCTCTCCCTACTTGTTGCAGTTTGACACACATGGCAAGTTCTCACTTGGTGATGTGTGTCCTTGAACAAGGTAGGCCAATAATATCCTACCCTCAAGATCTGATTTGCAGTGGAAGGTGTTGAACCATGACCTGTGCCATATTTATCATGAAATTGAATAATTACTCTCCCTACCTCTTCCTTCCCTAGGCATCTCAAGTAGACACCTTCATTATTTCTCTTGTATAGGAAAACTCCCTTCATCATAAAACAACCACACTTCAAACGTAAAGCTCTTTGTTGTACTACATTGAGGTGTCTAGGATACTGTTGGTCCAAAATATAATGGATAATATCATCATAACATCCCCTTGAGAAATATCCTCAAGATTATAATGTTGGGTAACAAGGCCAGGACCCATTTATGCCATTGTCTTGGTCAGTCCCTACCTTCTTACCAACTTCATGGGTTGAATTTTAATATCATACTCTTGTAACATAGTCACCCACTTGGCTCTGCATTCACCCAACTCATTTTGCATCAACAACAGCTTGACTGTAGGATCAAGGACTATATCAAAGACCTTGTTTCTCAGTATATAGTGTTTGAACTTCTTTATAGTTCGGATCAAGGCATAAGCCTACTTTTCAACATTAGGATACCTCAGTTCTACATCTTTCAAAGGCGCACTCATGAATTCTATGGTATGTTCATTGCCTTGATCAAAATTTTGAGTTAACATTCCAGCACAGGAGTGATTAGAAGCAAATGAATATATGTATAATGGCTTAGCATAATCAGGACTTACCAAAATAGGGGCCTCAACAATAGCTCTCTTGATTTTGAAAATTCTTCCTTAGCCTTTGTATTCCATTCAACCTTCACTTCTTGTTTTAGCATGGCATTCAATGGCTTGACTATCTCTACAAATCCAGTGATAAATTTTATGACAAAGTTAATCTTGCCAAAGAATTACTTCATTTCTTTCTTGCTTGTAGGGGGTTGAATTTTCAGTATAGCCTCCACTCATTCAGGATCAATGGAAATACCTTGTTCTGAAATAACATGTCCTAACAACTTTCCCTCAGTGACTCCAAAGATGCACTTTTTTGGATTAAGTGAAATGCCAAACTCCTTGCACTTTTGGAACAATTTGTATAAATCTGCAACATGATCACTTCTCTTCTTGGAAAAGACTGTCAAATCATCCATGTAGATTATTATGCACTTGCCAATGATGTCCTTAAAGGCAATATCCATAGCTCTTTGGAATGTAGCTCTAGCATTGATTAATCCAAAGGGCATTCTTCGGTAAGCAAAGGTTCCCCATTTTGTAGTGAAGGCAGTCTTGTGCCTATCCTCATATTGGACCATGACTTGGTTGTATCCGGAATACCCATCCAGAAAAGACATCATCTGAGATCCATTAACAATCTGAAGCACCTCATCCAGTGAAGGGACTGGATAATTATCCTTTTTTTGATGCCCTGTTCAGGTTCCTGAAATCAACATGCAATCTGATTTCTCCATTTTTCTTCCTGAATGGAACCAATTTTGCAACCCATGTTGAATGTCTTATTGTAAATATGATCTATGTTGAAAGTAGCTTTTGCACTTCCTTCTGAATAATGGGCTCTAGCAGAGCATTAATTGGTTTATGTCTTTGCCTGAATGGCTTAACATTTGACTTCAAGGGAATTGTGTGTGTATTTATTGAAGTATTGTATGTTGTTAAGTCTTCATAACTTCAAGCTATCACATCATGATATGTATGTATAGCACCAATAATCCATTTTCTTTCCTCTAGAGTGCACACCTTACCAATGAAGACATTCTTGGCATCACTTTGGGTCCCCATGTTGTATGTTTCAAACTGACCGTTGAGGGATTCCCTCTTCATTTTCTACTCCTGATCTCTTATCCTATCCAAATCAAAGATCCTTTCCAATTGCACCATGCCTCTTGGGATGGTATTATTTTTCAGATTGAGGACCCCTTCTAGGTCCATTTCAGCCTCTTGAGGTTCAACCTCAGCAATTACTTGAGAATAAAACACATCATGGCTAGTGATAAAATCAAGAATATGCTTATCATCTTTAAATACCTAAAAATTGGTGACATTGTCAGGCACAAAGGTTACTAGAACAAGTTCCACAGTGAACTTCTTTAAACCTAAAAGTGATAAGGGTTGCAATGTACTTGTTGCTTGTGTCAGAGAATCAACAGTCTGATTCTTACTTTGGGGTATCAGCTGAATGTTGAAGGCATCAAATCCTTCAATAAGATCCCATATTTTGTGCCTATAATTGGTCACCCTTTTGTGATGACATGAGTATTGTTTTCTCACTTGCCTGACCACTAGCTCAGAATCCCTAAATACTTGCAGAATTTTACCTTTCTTTCTTAATGTCATTAATAGCCCATGAAATAGAGCTTCATACTCAGCTACATTATTAGTGCACTGGAATTGGAGTCTGTGAGCAGCAAAGTAGGTTTTACCTTTAGGACTGATCAGCTCAAGCCCTGCTCCAGCACCTTGCTTGGATCTGGATCCAACAAACCTTAATGTCTAGCAGTCATTAGCTCCTGCTTTTCTTGGGATGCCTTTGTTCTTGTTGCCACCCAGAGGCTCTTCAGGAGGTTTTGGGTCCTTCCCTTTTAGACTATTTTGAATGCTCTATATGTTTAACTCAACAGTTGGGGTTGTGCTAATGCGTCTTTGTATCTGTTCCACTACAGTTTGACACAAGCAACATTCTAGTTCAGAATGAGGAGCATTGTGAACTCTGCACCAATTAGGAAGAAGTAATTCTTCGAAGTTCATATTTCTACCCAGCTGAATCTAATCTTCCACACATTTTTGAATAAACTCCTGGAATTTATCTAACAAATTGATTTGTCTATCTGTCTGATCATCAAGTTCCTCCATTTTCTCAAGTTTCACTTCGGAGTTGCTAGCTTCTGATGTGGATTCGCTAGAAGAGCTTTGCAGCACCAATATTTCCTCTATGTCCGAAGCAGGGGAGGCTAGGACATAGTTCCCCATATTGACTTCTGATACCAGTATCTCATTTGAAGTATTCTGGTAATCAATAATGACATACTTCATCCTAGGTTCTCTCTCAATTTTGATCTGATTTAGGACTCCTTTCCAGGGGAGCCACATATGAGAATGATCTATGGATGTGTATCCATTTAGTGCCTTAGTAAAATCTCTACTCAGGATCATAACATAAGTGTCAAGAATGTTAGCTACCTGAATATTAAGTACTTGTTGCACTCTAGGATCTGAGGCAACTTGCATGAGAATCATGCTTAATTCTCCTACTATATTCACCTTTTTTTTGTCCAATTGGGTGACCTTCTTCTAAGAGGTTGCAGGGGTAATACCAAGAGCCCTACAAACATGAAATGGCATAACATTCATGGATGCCCCTGAATCCAACGGGAAATTGTGCAGATTTTTACCAAATATACAAATAAAGATTAGAAAAGGAAGGGTTTCTATTTTGCCTTGGAATAAATTCAACTATGTGTCAGCTTGTGCAACCTGACTCTTATCTTTATCTTTCCCCCTATCCACAAGTGGGGCCTGGCCTTGGGGTGTCTGTGCACTAAAGGATTTGACAACTACCTTATTGGCAGTTACTCCTTCTGGTGTTGCATTTGAACTGAAAGACCCCAATAAAGCATTCCTAATAGCAGGAACTCTTAATAATTCAAAAGCAGAAATATTTACCTTTACTTTCTTGAATTCTTCAGTCACATATTCGCCCAATTGCTCCATGTTCATATCAGCATGAGACTCCTAGCAGCCACCAGTTTGTTTGTCTTTTGAAACTTTGATATTGTTCCCCCTTGATATATCAGGTTGTCCTTCTTTTGTGAGGTGTTGTGTTGGCACCTGAGGGTAAGATGGATTTTTATTGGCATGTGGATCCGGTGGAGTAGTAAAATTGCGTGGAGGGGTAGATGTAGTAAACGGTTTTCCAGCTTGTGGACTCTTGTGGGGCTTACTCCTTAGATCATAATTTCTCGTAGGTTATTGAATTATTTGTACTTCTTCAACATCAGCCTCTCCTTCATCCAATGGGCCATTGTCATTCTCAGTTTCTTCATTAAACTACTGAGAAATTTCATCTTCATTCAGAACTTGTTTTGTTTCTTTGTCCTAATCACTGGACTCTTCTTCTGGTTCATTTTCTTCACCTTTTGGGAATGGAGCATGGTTAAGCACCAATATCGGAGAATCATAAGGATTTGAGGGCACAATCTCCTGACTATTGGAATTATTTTCAGCTTCATATTGAAAGATGGAAGCAGCAGTTTGAAATTCAGGGCAATCAAGCTCAAAGTTTTAACTTGTCTTATGAAGCCTACACCATCCAGACAAAGCGGCCTCTACTAAGTACACACCACCTGAAGGTTTCTCTGGATTGGAAGGTTGATCTAGTGGAGTGGGAACTCCTCCATTGTTAGGCCCAATGTTCCACAACCTATTTTTCCTAGGTGGTTGTCTTCTTTCAAATCCTTGTCCACCTTGTTGACTTCTATCAAAGTTCTAACCAGAACCTTTTCCTCTTTCAAAGTTTTGATTTTTGTCAAAATTTTGTCCTCTATCAAAGTTCTATCCTTTAGCAGCATCCTTGTTCTCTTTGTTATAGTTTTACTACATGTTCTTTTGTGTAGCTTGAATTTGACTGTTTTGACTTCTCAGATAGGTTACCTCTATATTCAGTTTCTTTACTTGTTCAGTCAACTCATCCAGTCGTTCCTTATCTAGACTACTATATTATGTTGAATTCCCATTATAGTGGGAGTATCCTGATGATCCTTCGAAACCAGTAGATTGATTCAAGACTTTTGAATTCTGGAAATATGTGGGAAAACTAGCCTCCTGTTGCGGATGAAGGGGTTGATTGGCCCTTTGTTGAGGATAAGAGGTCATTGGCTAAGCTTGATTTATTGGAGTACCTAGATGTGGGACCAAAGGCAATGAGGGTACTGGATTCATAATGGGAGCATGATTAGTCAAAGCCTAGTTAAGAGCTTGGACTTATCCAGGGTGAGAAACAGGTCCTAAGGATGGCAGAGGTCCTAACAAATATTGCCTCAGATCTTTGATGACCTTAACAACCTCTGTGTATGCAGTGAGCAAGGTAGTTGGGGGATTAGTCCTCCATTTAAGGAAGGTGGATGTAAGGCTATCAAGGGCTTCAAAGTAGACCTCTAGGGAAGTGGCATCATCTATAGCATCAGGTGATTGAAGTCTAGTGTATGCTCGGTGGAACCTATTGTTGAATGATCCTATAGGCTCATTAACTTCTCTCTTGACTCCAAGAAACTACATATAAAGCTCATTAGCACTAATGGGAATCTTAATTTTTTGCATAAATGCAGTCTTCAGTTTTGTCCAATTATGGATAGAAGAAGCAGGTAAGTGATTATACCAATAAAAGGCCTCTTCCCCCAGGGAATAAGGGAAAATCATGCATGCAACATCTTCATGATTGATCCCTCTATCTCTTAGACAAGTCTGGAAAATCCTAATATGCTCCTATGCAGTCCTATTGGGATCATTAGTATGGAACTTTGAGAAAAAGTGCTTAGAGTTCTTGGGCATGACATTGTAATTATTGAAGATAAAGGAAGATGGGTTATTCACCTAAAAATCCATTGGTGGAGGTGGAGGTGGTAATGGCTGATTTATGGTCGGTTGGGGTTGCTAGATAGGAACAGCTTCAAAATCGGATGAGGATGCTCCTAATGAAGATGAGGATGATGGGGATGATGGAAGTGGTTGGGTGGGTGATGATTCTCCCCTTCTTTTGGTCCTTCTCGACCTAGTAGGAGCTCACAATTATTGAAATTCCTCTTCCCCTGGGGTAGATCTGGTTCTTCTTCTAAACCTCTTAGGAGAAATGGCAGACAAAAATTGATCCAGCTTGCTTATTCAGGCCCTCCTTCTAGCGCCAATCTATATGATGGTGTTTTCTATATAGCAACAACTCAAACAAAATATGATATCCTATCTCTCTTGAAAGGTAAATCTCTATGAACAAAGAGATAACCCCAAGGTCTTTAATGTCAGGTCTTGACAATGCAAGAAAAAAACTCAAAGATAATGTGAAAATGTTGGTAATCACAAAGGAACCTTACTACAAGAAAATAATGGACTCCAATTTATCAAATCTATCAATATGATGACACTTCAAATCTCAAATATAATCCAAGTAATCAAAGAAATAGCAAAAGAGATAAGGTTTTAGAGATAATTCTAAGACTATTTCTAACCCTAAGATTAACAATGCAGAGGATGAAATGCTCGAAATGGACCAATCCCTCATAAATTGATTCCTGTTCAACCCAGATAAATCTGTAATCTTATAGAAATAGTGCAATCTTGTAAGGTATTAAATATTTTCAGACTATGAATATTCATGCAAGACAACCCTATTTGTAATTAAAATGAACAAGAATTCATAATTGAACTAAGGACGGTTTTAAGTTCAGGCTAACTTTGAAAAGCAGCTAACAGTCAGCTAACTGCAAAAATTATGGACTAGAGATTGATACAAACACTTCAAGCATAAAACCCTAAACATCATAAAATCATCTACCATCAAATAAACTTAAGAAATTTTAAAGATAGAATATCAAGAACCATACCAAATAAAATTCAACACAAGAAAGTCACCAAATCACAATGTCTTTACTTGTATTAAAGCATCCAAAGTAGCAACAATTCCAATATTGTGTTACAACACTTGCTTGAAAAGATAAACTAAACTCTAACTTTAACTCTTTCTCTTACAATTCGCTCTAATGTAAAATTCATCTAGCTTCTTTCTAACCCTTACAAATGAGGCAGAATACCAAATTTATAGAAAACCCCCCAAGAAATGTCAGCCAAATTAGGGTTTACAACTGTTTACGTTAGAATGTGTAAATCAAATTGAATCTAAACTAATACACCAATGAAACATTAGATTAAAGAAACTAATTAAGGAAAGAAAAATGCAAACTCTAAACCATAACTTCTTCAAATTTGTCTCATTGTCCTCTATCTCCAAGGATTCATTTCAAGATGCTTGCTCTCAGTTGTTTAAAATAGCAGCTTGCAGAATGGCAGCTTGAGAGAATGAGATTAATAAAAATGCATATGCATTGCTACAAGATTAAGCTATGAAAATTGAAATGCTATGAATGCAACTATAGTAACTACGCATGAAAATTTGAAATTCGAGGTCCTTTTCCACTCATAAGAGGCCTATATTTATAATTTTTGAAGGTAGGAATTCAATTGGCCAAGATCGACGGTTGAGTTCAAACCTGTTAAAATGAACGATGAGAGATCGAGAATTCGAAAAGAAGATGGAATTTTAAGAGATGGATGGAGAAATGAAGAGACAATTTGAAAGGTGTCTCTCATAATTAAATAAATAAATATTCAATTATGTGTGAGAAAATGAAAAGGTTTTAATTAAATATTGAAAATATTTAATTATGTGAGAAGAGAAAAAACTTTTTTAATTAAATATTGAAAATATTTAATTATGTGAGAAGAGTGGGAAATTTAGAAAATGTTTTAATTAAATATTGAAAATATTTAATTAAATGTGGAATGGAGAATATTATTTAAATTTAGAATTTAAACTTGTGATAATTAATGTAAATAAATTATGAAATCTATTTAATTAATTAAGAGGAAGGTAGCATTAATTAAATAAACTGTATTTATTTAATTAAATTAGAAGAATTGGAAAATGAACAATATAAATAAATAATTAAATTTATTTATATGTAGATGACATAAGAACATTAATTAAATAATTCATATTTAATTAATTAACAGGTTCGATTAACCGTGACCATTTTTAGATGTGTACATTTTGCCCCTCTTTGAAGTGATGTGTTTTATGCATTGCTTCAAAGAATTTGTCCATGACTTTGAAAAATTTACTGATGATGCTATATGCCCCCTCGAGAGATAAATCACATGATGAGAATGATTATGAGACTGATTTGGAAGATTTTCAGATGATTTCAAAGAAAATTCGACGATTTAACTCTCGAAATAGCACTTTGCATAGTAAAAATGCCATTTTTACCCCTTTAAAAGGTGAAAAATGTGAGAAATCACTTTCATTTGAACAGTAACTTTTGAGAAACTTTGAAGCTTTGAGAGAGATATTAACGATGTCGATCCCGTATGAGTGCCACAGATTCGAGTGAGGTCGCCGTCATCAGAGACCACCTGCATATGGACCTCCAGTAAGTCGATCCAAACCTCTCCGTAAAAAATTTAATGATTTTTGGATGCTTTTTCGAATTTTTTGGATTTTTAAAATTATTTTTTAGCGCATTCGAGTCGTAGTTTAGCGCATACAGTAGATAAATCAACGCATCCAAAGTGGCACATAGGTGCAAAACAGTCGTGCATAGATGCAAAATAGTCGTGCATAGGTGATTTAGCGCATAGGATATATCAAATGGTGCATTCGATTGATAAAATAGCGCATTCATGAAATAGTGCATCCATAGTCTATTTTAGCACATCCATGGAGTAAAGTTGCGCATCTATGGTTTTAGCACATTGATTGACTATTTTGGTGCATCCATGGATTTTTGCTGAATTTCAATTTTTGAAGAAAAATTGATGCATGCTTAGCGATTGTTGCTAGATTAGACAATAGATTTTATGCTTTTGAATATCATCAATGATTAGATTTGATAAATTTGTCTTCGTGCTTGAAGAACAAATAGGTCTGATAAATTTGCTTCCTTGCGATATGAAAACAAATAGAAATGATAGATTTGATTTCCTGATTGAAAGTCAAATAGATAGATATTGAGTCATGATGACTATTAAATTTGTTTCCATGTGATATGAAAAACAAATAATAGTTGATAGATTTTCTTTCCTGTTTGAAAGTCAAATTGAGTCATGATGACTATTAAATTTGTTTCCATGTTATATGAAAAACAAATAGAAATTGATTTGAACTTGCTTGATGTACTGATTGATTGATGATATCCATTGTTGATTGATTTGCATGCTTGTTTGATGATATTGTAAAGGAGGAATTTAACCTCCTCCAGATCAGAGAGAGATTTCTACAGACATGGGAGATGATTCCCCAACTGTCCCATGAGGATTTGAGAGTGATAGATCAGTGTGGTTTAAGAGCTTTGTTGAGTATCTCGCAGTATCGGATCAGCAGGGCACTGTTGACTGCCTTAGCGGAGTAGTGGCACAGCGAGCACAACACCTTCCACTTGGCGACAGGAGAGATCACAGTGACCCTGGAGGATGTTTACAAGATTCTAGGTATTCCTGTGGTTGGAGAGCTTGTGATTTATGATCACAAGGAGATTGGAGGGACAGATGCTTTGAGACGGGTCTTCCAGGATCCTCATGTCTGTGGATATGAGCTTCCCTGGAAGGAAATGACAGAGAGATATGCCCCACTGCCTTCGGTTTTAGCAGGGATGATTGGTGGTTTCTTTTTTCATGATCATAGGGCAAAGGGACTATCAGTTGGGTGGGGTAGGATCTTGGAGGACATGCTTCTCCACCACACCAGATATGCATGGGGGTCATGCATGCTTTCCCATCTGTACCATGACCTTCATCAGGTCGTGTACATAGATGGGAAGATTCTTTCCTGCGGGGTGACTCTTTTACAGATATTCGCATGGGAGCACTTTGTGATTACACGCCCCATCATCCAGAGAGATCACCCCATTGGATTTCCATATGTTTATGCATATACAGGGCCCCTTGTCCAGCCGAGGCTGGGCAAATTGGAGTACTGGTGGCAGGTACTTGATGATTTGGATACCGTCATCTAGCGACCATATGTAGACTACAACCCCTAGGAGGCCGATGATATAGAGCTTCCTTACATGACCAAATCTAGATACTTTCTTGGGAGGACCCCTTTCATCATCGAGCGGTTTTTGGTGATGAGAGTGCTGAGACAGCTTGGATTGGTTCAGATGATGCCGTAGGGTGTGGCACATTACGCCAGATGCAAGGAGGATGTATCAAAGTGGGGTCCCTTTGTGACCATTGAGGTAGCTAGGGTAGAGTACTTTGAGTTGCAGCTAGCTCAGTGGGCCATGCATCCAGAGGTTACCGATGCAGGGATGATGGATGATTATGCAGCGTATTTTTACACACATCCCTTCCCTAGATTCACCAGTCCATATGAGCTTTCCCCATTGATGGGAGAACTAGTTATACAGATGGGACGATAGCAGCCTCAGGGACCTCCAGCAGCAGGGCAGCCACAGGGTCAAGCACAGGTACTAGCACAGGGAGAGGTATAGGCAGATCAAGCCAAGGATATCGACGGAGTGGCCATGGACGTGGATGATGAGAGCTCCGAGGATGAAGAGATGGATGAGGATTTAGATGACTCGGACAGCGGGGATGATGGGGATAGTGGGGTTGGTGGGAGGCAGAGATTATTCTTTGATATTCCCTTCAGCATGAGGCCACGGACATCCAGAGTGGTAGGTCAGTCCAGCACTTTAGCGCCACGCATTACTATCAGGACTCCATCACAGGGACAGGTGGATGCTTTGCAGGCTGAGGTTCAGACTCTTCGGATTCAGTTAGCACAAGCACAGGTGACCATTAGTTAGCTGCAGGCACAGATCACACAGCCACCACCTCCTAACCCACAGATAGCTTAGCTCACAGCCAAGAGAGACAGCTTCCGAGAGCGATGTATACAGGCTGAGGGGGTAGCCGAGAGACTGCTGAGATTAGTTGAGAGCACCTCTATTGGAGAGGTTTTAGCAGAGGGGCTAGAGACTGCTTGGGAGGCCAAGTACTACAGGATGCGGTATTTTGAGGCAGTGCCACCTGAGCGGCGGATAGCATTCACACAGCCAGGTACTTGAACTCGGACTCATTCACGCAGTCACTCTAGGAGTGCAACTAGGAGCGTGGGTCAGCCGATCAGATGAGAGATCAGAGCTTCTGGGAGTAGAGATCTGTTGAGACCTACTACCTCTGGAGGCAGTAGCAGTCATGATCCATGGCCAGATGCCCCTCAGTGATGAGCATTTTTTTGTACACATTTATACCATTGTATGCGATATATCTTTTTGAAACATTTGATATCCTTGTATTCCTGGACATTTGTTTTGATGAGATCTATGATATGTAGTGGTGATTTGATTATGCACGTGTTATGGATGATTTATGCACATGTTATGGATGATTTTTTTTTACTTTTATATGCTATATCATGTATGATGATGTAATAATGATATGATATAATCTAAATGATTTTTTTTTTCTTTCTTTTTGATGTATGTAATGAATGTATGATGCAAGATGTAAATACTTTATGATGAAATGAGAGAATATGATTTATGATGTTAGATGGATGATAATAATGATGTAATGCACTTATTTAATGAACTTATGATATATGCTGCAATGGAAATGATCATGATAACCTAAGTGATGATGTGAAATATGTAAATGTATATGTTGATGAATGATTAAGATAACGACCATGCATATGATTTGTAATGATGGATAATGATAATGAATATGATAATGAAATGAAATGATGATGTAAGTATGCAACTGATAATGATAATACTAATGGAAAATGATGTGAAATGCATGTGAATGATAATGAAAATGAGATGTAACAAATGTCCAGTCATACTCTACCATTGTCTAAAAAAGATATTCAAGAATGTGATCCACCCTCAAAATCTATTAAAAAGGCCCTTGAAATACAAATGAATTATGCAGTCCTAAATGAAATAATGAACCATTCTCCTTGTTGTCATTTCCTATTGTGTTTAGTTGTCATCATTGAGCCTTTTGATATGTTGAAAGTTAGTACAAGCATCAAAGGGTATGTTAGCACCAATGATGACTCGAGTACTAGTTTCATAATGTTTGATATAGCAAGTTAATACAAGCATCGAGGTATAATTGAACCAAGATGACCTGAGTATTGCTTGCATAAATAGACAAAAGTTAACCATTTTCTTATGAAAATTCTGAAATGTCATCAATGATACGTTGTAGAGCATGTCCCGCGACCAATTTGCACAATACTAATGATTAACTTATAGACAACAAGCCAAGAAAAATCATACTTCTTCCTTGTGATTCTAGTTCAGTACATCATTGAACCACTCCAAAGATATGATGTCATCAAATATCAAAACAACATTTTGCAACTTATGATTTTAATTTTGTCATTCATTTTATTCAAATTAAGATCATCCAATTTGCTTTAAATCATTTGTCAAAATAATCATGTAAGCTCAATTTAGTTGGACAAAACTGTTGTTTTTGACATTCTGATTCTAGATGCACGCTACCGACCACCTACTAGAAAAGATTCAAGAAGTGAACTGCCCCCATAATGACCTAGTACACTGCCTCTTGCTAGACACCACTATTGCGATGGATAACCCTCAAATCATCAATCCATGATGAGATCCTTGTCATTCCAAGGAAAATGATGCAATGCGAATGCGATGGTGAGGTGTACGCGTGATGTTGATGAAAGGATGGATATGCTGAACAAATCCTAATAGATGAGAGAGCCAAATAAAATCACAAACAATGCCTGTTTGCCAGGTTTTCACCGTTTGTTTTTATTGCACTTTTTCCTGATTTTATATTTTTTTGTTATTACCAAGATGCTTGTTTGCTAGGTTTTCATCAAGGCAATTTTTTTTTTCGACTTTTATATTGTTTTTTATTTTTTCTCAGGTGTAGAACCTCTTCAAATGAATGTTGTTGATTAGATCTTCGAACAAGTCCCCTTCTGTTGTTGACAACTGATCTTCCCCCGATCCATATGCTGCAACGATAACGAACGGGCCCAACCAATTTGGTTCAAACTTGCCTTTCTTTTCCCGATCTTGTTGATTTCGAGGGTTTTCTTTGAGAACCAAATCACCCACTTGGAAATTTTGTGGTTTGACTCTGTGATATAGCTACGGGACATAATTTGTTGATATCCCTTCAAGTGATTAACCACAATTTGACGTCATTCATCAAGCAGTTTCGGCTCTTGCAATCTTGATACTTGATAATCTTCATCATTGATTAGCCGTTTGAGTGATACTCAAAGTGAAGGAATCTCAAATTCTAGTGGTAGAATAGCCTCTGCTCCATAGACCAAAGCATAAGGAGTAGCTCCTGTGGGTGTGTGAATGCTTGTTCTGTAGGCCCATAATGTTGGATTCAATTGGACATGCCAATCATGACCTGCTTCATTCACTGTTTTCTTTAGAATCTTTAGAATTGTTTTGTTTGAAGCTTCGGCTTGACCATTCCCTTGTGGATAATAAGGTGTAGAGAACCTGTGTTGGATGCGAAATCTTTCACATAGTTCATAATGTCATATCTGCAAATGATATAATTCAAGATGAATGAAGAGATTTGTTTTCCTGTAACTGTTGTTAGAGGAACAGCTTTAATCCACTTAGTGAAATACTCAGTGGCTGTAATGATAAATTTATGTCCATTTGAAGATGATGGATGTATCTTGCCAACCAAGTCCAATCCCCACTAAGCGAAGGCCATGTTGTGGTGAAGGGTTGTAATTCCTGAGTAGGAGCATGAATGAGATTCTCATGAATCTGACATTTTGCACATTTCTTCAAAAAGGCAAATGATTATTTCTCCATGGTTGGCCAGTAGTACCCTAATCTTACAAGTTTCTTTGCTAAGGTTAGTCCACTTGAATGTGTCTCACAAATTCCACCATGGACCTCTTGTAAGGCTTTTTCTGATTCATCATGTTCAAGACATCTAAGGAGGGTACCATCCAGACCACACCGGTATAAGACGTCAACAATTAAGGTGTAACGGGATGATTGACGAATGAAATTTTTTTTTTGATTCCTAGACAAGCCTAAGGGTGAAGTAGTATCTTTTAGGTAAGTAAAAATTTGGCCATATAAGGAAGAGTCAGAAATCGTCAGGTGGCAAATGATTTGAGTTTTAGGATTGTCATGGGTGGGAGAAAACAATTGTTCCACCAGGAAATCGTACCATTTTTTATTCTCTGTTAATTAGAGTAGAGAGGCGATTGTAGCCATAGCATCTACTGCTTTATTATCAATGCGTGGAATCTGTAGGAACTTGATATTAACAAAGTATTTCTTGAGATCTTCCACCTTTCTTTTGTAAGGTATCAACTTGTCATCTTTAGTGTGATATTCGTCATTGATTTGATTTATAACAAGTTGTGAATCACCAAAAACTTGAAGTTCTGCAATTTTCGAGTCTACTGCAATTCTCATGTCAATTATCAATGCCTCATACTCAGCTATGTTGTTTGTGCAAGGAAACATTAGCCGATAAGATTTTGGGATTGTATGTCCTTGAGGTGTAATAAAAATAATTCCTGCTCCTGAGCCATGTTGAGTGTAAGAACCATTAAATTAGAGTGACCAGGATTGTTGGATATCTGCTGTGAACACATCTGCATCAGGAAAATCAACATGTATTGGGTGTTCCGCTGGCATTGGTGCTTCTGCTAATTGATCTGCAATTACTTGTCCCTTTATAGAAGATATTTGAGTGGGTCAATCTTAGCCACAAGCTGTACTGTATGAGTTAGCATGTAGTGTCGTAACTTTTGAGAAGTGAACACCACTGCTAAACAAGATTTTTCAATGAAGGTATAATTTAGCTCATGACTTGTCAAGGTTCGACTGATGTAATAAATGGCTCGTTCTTTTCCTGAGTAATCTTCCTGTGCCAATAATGCTCCTAAAGGTACTTCTGTAGCAGCAATATATAATATGAGAGGCACACCTTGTACTGGTGGAATCAATACTGGTGGATTCATGAGATACTGCTTTATTTGATCAAATGCTACTTCACATTTGTGCTCCCACTTGAATGGAACATTCTTATGTAAGAGATGTGCAAATGGTAAACTTTTATCCGCGAGTTGAGCAATGAATCTTCGAATGGATTGTAATTGTCCCTGTAAAGAGCGTAGTTGACTAATGTTCCTTGGTGGTGGCATATCAAGAATTGCTTGTACCTTAGCTGGATCCACTTCAATTCCCTTTTCTGACACAATGTAACCTGGTAACTTTCCAGATTTCACTCCAAAGACACATTTCTTTGGATTAAGTCTTACTTTGAATCGTTCCATTCTTTTGAAAATTTTAGATAAGATATCGATGTGTCCTTCTCTAGTGTTAGACTTGGCAAGAAGATCATCAACATAATCTTCCATGAATGTATGCATCATATCATGAAAAAAAAATTTCATTGCTCATTGGTATGTAGCTCTTGCGTTTTTCAATCCAAATGGCATTACGTTCCAGCAATAGGTACCCCAAGGACATGTAAATGTTGTTTTATCCTGATCTTCTGGTGCAATCTTTATCTGGTTGTATCCTGAAAATCCAACCATTAATGAATACATTGCATGTCTAGCAGTTAAATCCACAATCATATCAATGTTTGGTAAGGGAAAGTCATCCTTAGGACATGCTTTGTTCAAATCCCTAAAATCTATGCAAATTCTAATCCTTCTGTCTGGCTTTGAAATAGGCATGCTATTGGAGATCCATTCCGCATAATCTATGGACCGGATGAATCCAACATCTAAAAGGTTTTTTAATTCCTCTTTAACCAACAACACAACATGTGGATGCATTTTTCTGAGTTTCTGTTTTACAGGCTTTGCCCCCGGTGTAATAGATGGATGATGCATGATGAGATCTGGATCCAATCTAGGCATATCTGCGTAGGACCATGCAAAACTGATTTGATTATCCTTAAGAAATTTTTTGAATCTAGGTACTTCTTTATCTGTCAGAGATGCAGCCAATTGCAAAACTTTAGGCTTTTCTGTAGTACCTATATTGAGTGCCTCTGTTGGTTCAATTACAATGGAAGATCTTTCCTGATAATACTCTGGAAGAGTGTCAATTTTCCCATCCTCTGGCACCTTTGAAAGGTTTTCACCATTGGATACGCTTTTTATTTTCCTCTTTTCTTGATCTAACACTGCCTTTGTTAGGTTTTCACCATTACATCTTTCTTTTATTTTTCTTTTTTCTTGACCTAATACTGCCTTTGTTAGGTTTTCACCACTAGATCTTTCTTTTATATTATTTATTTCATAGCTGAGAAACTTGGCACTTTCCTATTGAAAACTTTGATCTTGTGATTCCTCGGTGGAACTTGTTTCAGGATGGGATGAACAAAGAAAGTTTATTATGGTTTCATCATTTGGAAAAGTTGGAACATCAATGGGTGCAATTTGTTCCCAATCAATGAGTTCGAGATAAACCAAAGGTAATGGATCATTAGGATGAGTAAGGTCATTGGTTGTGAGGGTCATGATGTTATTGTCAATGTTATTATGGGAGAAGTCTAAGATGGTATCTTCCTCAAAATGATCTATCTCACTTTGAATCGAATTGGTCTCACTAAAGTCCTGATCGCTTTGTATGACATATTCAAGCGGAGGTCTTGAGCTTTCTCCTTGTAAAAATGTAGGTGAGAATTTGTGTATGACATCCACCCTTTTCTCTGAGATGAAAGTATCGTACAAGAAGTCATCCCATTCATATTCATTTGAGTTTGTTTTAGAATTATCTGCTTGAATTCTCAAAATTGATTCAGCTATTTCCTCATTTGATGGCCTTTGTGTTACTTTTTCTTTAGTATCTTCACCATATCCTAACCCGGTCTTATCTTTTGGGTGCATTGTTTTTAATTGGACAGGTTCAACAATACCTTCTTTCCTTTTACCTAGAGGGCCATTTCCTTCATAACCCATTTGTTGCATGATAGCATAACCCTTTCCATTTTGTTGTGTGGGTAGCTTGATATGCTGTACGGATTCCTCTTCATCTTTATAGAGCCAATCATGAATAGCTCTATCTTCTCCTTCAATTTCTTTGATAAACATCCCATTAAACTTGGTGATGGGGGTTGAAGTTGAGGCTAAAACTGTTGCAGCTTGTTGTGTAGATGTTGAGGGTTGACCATGGGATCTTGGGGATAGGGGTAGATTAGAGAGAGATAAAGAATATTCTCCCACCCCATTATCTTTCAATTTTAACTTGGTGCCAAAATTGCTTATCATTTCTTGCGCTTGTTCTTTGTTTTTGGAGGTAGAGATGGCCAAAGCCTCTCTATTATGTGGGACAAATGTGTCCTGAGTTTCTCTTAGGTTAGAACAAGTTTGACTGCTAATGTGATTAGCAGGTATTGTTACTTCCTGTCCATCATATGGAAACTTCAAAAATTGATGATAAGTAGACGGAACAGCTTGCATGTCATGAATCCATGGACAACCCAATAGTATGTTATAAGTTAGATCCCGATCGAGAACCTGACAAAAGGTATTCTTCACAACAGGTCCTACTCTGATTGGTAGCATGATGAGACCTTTGGAAATCCTTTCCTCATCATCATAGGCCTTGATTGTAATTTTCCTCCATGGATCTATAGAGTCTGCTGAATATCCCAAAGCTAGGACCAATTTTAAAGTACAAATATTTAATCCGGCTCCCCCATCTATAAGAACACGTCTAATGTGGGCTTTGTGAACCATGACTTCTAAATAGAGTGATAAATTATGTGGATGGGTTATGGATGAATCATCTTTTTCAGAAAAAGATAAACATGTGTAAGAGGAAAAGTGTCCCACCATGGCTTGAAATTTATCGATATCTAGATCAGGAGATACAGTTGTATCAACAAGATCCTTTTCCAGAATGTCCTTATGTGCAGGTGACAACTTTAAAAGTTCCAAGATAGAAATTTGGGCTGATGTTTTTTGTAGTTGATCAACCAAATTGTATTGACTTGGAGGGGAAATTGCTGCTTTAGATGAGCTGCCTTTGACAATGATCTTGGCTTGTCCCCTTGTCGTAACATTGACCTCTTGATATTCTGGCTTACCTTTGATTCGGATAGCATTGATTTGAGGATCGTCAGTATAGATATGATTGATAATAATGTCATGGATGTTATTAACATTCTTTCCCTTATCACCAGAGGATTCCCCTTTGTGATAATTAGGGAGTGGATTTTTGAATGCTTGATGATCATTATTGACATTATGTCCCTCCACTGTGATGGTATGATTATCAATCAAATCTTGGACGATATTCTTCAACCCTTGGCAACTGTTTGTCTTATGACCTTTACACCTATGATAATCATAGAAGTGTGAGTCATTCCACGATGGTGGTTTAACTCAAGGCTCATAGTCTCTTTGTGGTGGCAATGTAATAGCATTTTGATTCAATAACTCTTTGAGAATGGATTCCAAAGATTGGCCCAAGGGAGTGAAACTTCGTTGACTTGAAAAATATGATGATCTGGGCACATTTGAATTTGTATTATTGCCAAAATTATTTCCACGAGCGTTAGTTTTGTTTCCTTGATTAGAAACATTGCCTTCGGTGCTAGAATTTCCAGTATTATTGTTACATTGAACACCTGACACATTAAGGATGACGGGCTTCATATTCACGTTGTTAGCACCTACTACCCCATCATTCACAACATTTTTATTTCGAGTCCAAAATCGTGACTTGTCATTGTTGTTATTATTGTTGTTGTTGTTGTTGTTGTTGTTATACGAATTTGAACCCTCTTTATCAATTTTTAGAATTCCACGCTTGATCAATGCACCTTCAATAGTAATTGCGTTTTCAATCAATTTTTCAAATGATTGAGGACAGTGAAGGTTTAGTCTGTAACTCATTTCTTTATTAAGACTACCGATGAAGATATCCATCTTTTCCTTTTCAGGAACAGGATGAGAATATCTAGCAAACACCCTTCTCCATCTTTGCAAAAATGTAGTGAAAGATTCCCCTACTTTTTGTTTTATCTTACAAAGATCAAGCATGGTTATCTGGTGTTGAATGTTGTAAGAGTATTGTGATATGAACTTATTTGTCAACTCTTCAAAGGTTTTGATGGGGGGAGTGATCTTTGAAAGCCACTCCATGGATTGTCCACCTAGACTTCATGGAAACAATCGCATTAGATAGGTATCCTCATGAGCGAATTCTAAGCTCATATTTCGGAAAATCCCTTACATGCTCAATGGGGTCATTTGTCCCATTATACCTATCAAACTTAGGGATTTCGCAATGTTTTGGAAAAGGAATCATTCAAATATTTATATCAAATGGATAAGGACATATTTCCTCCAAAACATACTTCTTTGTTTCTCCCCCTTGCATTTCTTTTATTTTCCCTTGTAATTCCTTAATCTGTTGAGTAAGGGCACTAAAATTGTCAAGAGGAGTTTCAGGATTTTCTTTAATCCCTTCCATGTCAAAATCGGCAGGTAACTTGGCTCCTTGAATAGCTAAAGAAAGAAAGTATCTTTCCTTGTTTCTTTCTAAAATCCTTTCCATAAGAGTATGGAATTGAGGATCCTGCTCCGCTTCTTGAAGTTTTTCTTCCGTTAATTCCTCAGTATTTGAAGTGTTAAAGGGGTTTTCCTCCCTCTCACTATTATCACCCATTTTTCTCACTGTACTTTCATCTTTTTCTATGTGCTTTCGAGATCTCGTGGTAACAGGCATAAGCTTTACTCAACTCCTACTAACTTTGATCAAAGGAATGAAATAGTGCAATGGTGATGAAAGTCAGGATAGAATGAAGATTCTATGACTTAAAATATTTTTAATCTTTAGCTCGTGATTCACTGATTGAAAGGATGAAAATCCTGTTTGTGGGAATTAAACCAAAGATAAAAAATAAAGATGATTTTGCACTTTGTGAATTTTGATCTTATCTTTGTAGAAAGATGAATTTAATGGATGACTAATGTGCTTGAGTTCTCTATTGCAGAATTTGATTTGGATGAGTAGCGTACGTGATAGCAGGTTGGGGAATATAAGAAGGATGAATACGCTGACTGTGGTTATGCCTTTGAGAAAGGGCTCTTCTTTGAAATAAAGCTCTTGAATATAAGGGTTCCACAGCATAATCGTCAGTGAAACCCTCTAATATAGTCGTGATATCAATGAATAAAGGTTATGTGTTCAAGCAGGACCTTTCGACTTTGATATAGAAATTTCCTCCTCTTCAATATCTTCTTATAACTAAGAGACTTCTTGGGCTTTTTAATCTTTCTTTCTAAGGATTTCTTAGCAAATGTTTTAGACTTCCAAACTCTGAGCATGGGAAAGACTAGACTAATAAGACTTGATTTCTGAAAGTCAGAAAAATCACCTAGGCTCGAAAAATAGATGCGCCAAACAGAGACTAAATGCGCCAAAACATAGCACAGATGCGCTGAAACAGAGCACAGATGCATGAAAACAGAGCATAGATGCACCGAAACAGAGCACAGATGCTCTAAAACAAAGCACAGATGCACTAAAATAGAGCACATATGCACTAAAATAGAGCATAGATGCGCTGAAACAGAGCACGAATGCACTAAAATAGAGCACAGATGTGCCAAAACAGAGCACAAATGCGCTGAAATAGAGAATAGATGCGCTGAAACAAAGCACAGATGCGCTAAATTACCACTGAGACCGACATGTTTGACAGTTTCATAAAATTTTCTTGTTTTGGATGATCTTAATCTGATTTAAATGTGAAAAACACAGCATAGAAGCAGACAGTTGTTTTGTTAATCCTAAAATCTAAACAAAGAGTGTATGTTCTTGAGATTTCCACAGGTTTTAAACAAGATAAGCACTTCAGTCAAACTCACTCTTAATTTGTCAAATAGGTCATCATAATAATCACAGCCCACAGCTTAAAATCGCGTCGACTCACATAGCTTTGTCACCCCCTAGAGGGCGTCCGTGTTTTTGTCTTTTCTAGGTGCGTACTCAAAGTGACGGAAGTGGATACCGAATCCCTTGAGCAAAAAATCCATGGCGATTATATGGTGAGTGTCTTGGGGGCAGATTCTTCCCTCCCCTTGCACCGTGATTAAGATGATGTTTGGATACTGACACGGCTGGCTTTCTACACTATGGTTTGTAGTAAGGGTATCCGTTCAGTGTGGAAAATAGATATACTCCCTCGAGAGACCTCCCAACCTTTAGAACAAAGGTTTTGGGGATGGTTATCCTGCGCACTACTGTCAAGTTGGATTTTCATCAACAACTTGCTTTTGATTAAAGTGGGTTGGAAACCTTGGCTTTAGGTGTTCCCACTTAGGTCATTCCTCTTGGGTGAGTACTTTTTCCCACAAGAGAAGGCCTTCTAAAGGATGTAATAAATCATTAAATTGCAGAAAATAAAAGGTAAGTCTGGTGTATAGATCACCCAGTTAAGGGGAGAGCATAAACCTATTACCCACAATCATAGCAAACAATAATGGTTCAATTTTAAATCCTCAAATTGACAAATTCTCTATTCTAAGTGAAGATGTTGTTTCACTAAAAACATGGGATTCATTTTAACCAAAAGAAAATTTATGTTTGGTGACTATCCTAGGATTGGCTAATTCAGATTTAAATGTCTACCCTAAGATTGGTTCATTTTGTTAAAAATAACATTCGGAAAATCCTATCCGCGGATTGCATCGGAATCAGAATTTTAAATTTTTACGACTGTATGCGCCGAAACAGGTCATGTATGCGCCGAAACAGGTCATGTATGCGCCAAAAGAACTCCCAAGGATGCGCTGAAACATAGTGTCTATACACCGAAACAGGTCATGGATGCGTTGAAACAGGTCATGTATGAGCCGAAAGGTCTCATAAATGCGCTGAAACAGTCCTCGTATGCACCGAACCGGGACTCGTATGTGCCAAAATGCGATTTTTGTCCGTCACCTGCCAGAAAAATCTGCAAAAAAGAAAAATTAAATGCGGGGCTTGGCCCTATGGTGGGCGCCAGAAATGTATACGTTAGAATGTGTAAATCAAATTGAATCTAAACTAATACACCAATGAAACATTATATTAAAGAAACTAATTAAGGAAAGCAAAATGCAAACTCTAAACCACAGCTTCTTCAAATTCATCCCATTGTCCTCTATCTCCAAGGATTCGTTTCAAGATGCTTGCTCTCAGTTGTTTAAAACAGTAGCTTGCAGAATGGCAGCTTGAGAGAATGAGATTAATAAAAATGCATATGAATTGCTACAAGATTAAGCTATGAAAATTGAAATGCTATGAATGCGACTATAGTAACTAAACATGAAAATCTAAGATTCGAGGTCCTTTCCCACTCATAAGAGGCCTGTATTTATAGATTTTTGAAGGTAGGAATTCAATTGGCCAAGATCGACGGTTGAGTTCAAACATGTTAAAATGAATGGTGAGAAATCGAGAATTCGAAAAGAAGATGGAATTTTAAGAGACGGATGGAGAAATGAAGAGACAATTTGAAAGGTGTCTCTCATAATTAAATAAATAAATATTCAATTATGTGTGAGAAAATGAAAAGGTTTTAATTAAATATTGAAAATATTTAATTATGTGAGAAGCGAAAAATCTTTTTTAATTAAATATTAATATTTAATTATGTGAGAAGAGTGGGAAATTTAGAAAATGTTTTAATTAAATATTGAAAATATTTAATTAAATGTGGAATGGAGAATATTATTAAATTTAGAATTTAAACTTGTGATAATTAATGTAAATAAATTGTGAAATCTATTTAATTAATTAAGAGGAAGGTAGCATTAATTAAATAAACTGTATTTATTTAATTAAATTAGAAGAATTGGAAAATGAACAATATAAATAAATAATTAAATTTATTTATATGTAGATGACTTAAGAACATTAATTAAATAATTCATATTTAATTAATTAACAGGTTCAATTAATCATGACCATTTTTAGATGTGTACAACAACAATAAACTGCCACACAACCGGTCAACCAAGAGAAATTTGAAATAATATGAATTATGTATTTAATGCACCAATTTCATCCATGTTGGCCTGGAGAATCCAACAAAGTGGTCCAATGCACATGAAGGAAGAGCGGAAATAATGGGGAATCACAAATTTTGATGTAGCATTGCATTAACTGCTTCCCCCCTTTGTTCTTGGCGTGCTCCACCTTATCCTACACTGTCAAAATACCTTGTCCAGGTCAGCAATCAGTGGCATAGATAAAACCTTCATTCTCCCTTCAATGGACCTAATGTCATCTCAACATCAACCTTTAGCTCGATCCAACCTACATTCAAACGAGCCACCATTAATGCTCAATACATCATTAAAATCCATGTCAAACCACAGAGTTCCCGGGGCAATAAAATCGTACACAAACCCAGTCAGAAGCGGAACCAAAGACAGGCGGAGCCAAAGCCATGAGCAAAACAAGAACAAAGACACAAAATAGGTGGAGGCGGAAACAGAACCAACCCCGATGGAGGCGAAGGCAGAACCAAAATGTGAACGAAAGGAAAACAGGCGGGGGTGAAAACGGAACCAAAATGGGAACGAAAGGAAAACAGGCGGGAAGCAGAGCCAGAACGGGAATGGGAACCGAACAACGAACTTTGCCAAAGTTCAGAGTTTAGTTCCATCCCGGTTCTGCCTTTGAAAAATGAAATAAAAGGAAAACTGGGGAAAACCTAAGGGAGGAAACCAACCTTTAGACCGAAAATGAGCAAAGCAACGAAGAAAATGAGAAGGTGGGAAGCAGAGCCGGAACGAGAATGAGAACTGAACAAGAAACTTTTCCAAAGTTCAAAGTTAAGTTCCATCCTGGTCTCGCCTCCGAAAAATGAAGGAAAAAGCAAACCAATAAAAACCCAAGGGAGGAAAACCAACCCAAAGGCCAAAGACAAACAAAACAACGGGAAAAACAAGAACGCAAGAGGCGGAGCGGGAACGGTAATGGAAACTGAACAAAGAACTTTTCCAAAATTAGGAGTGCAGTTACATCCCGGTTCCACCTCCGGTAAATGAAATAAAATGTGGGGAGCGGAGTTGGAAAGGGAACGGGAACCAAATAGCGAACTTTGTGAAAGTTCAGAGTTCAGTTCCATCTCGATTCTACCTCTGGCAGAACAAAAGGAATAAGGAAAACAAAGGAAAACCTAAGGGAGGAAACCAACCCTTAGGACCCAAATAAGAAAAACACCAAGGGAAAAAATAGAAGGAAAAATAAGACCACCCCAAAGAGGACATCCGCGAGACTCCAAAACCACCAAGAACTCAACACAAAGGCATCAATAACCAAGGAAAGCACCAAAGACCAGAACCCCAAGATTTTCAAAGATAAGCATAAAAAAGGGGGCAAGCCACAAAAATGGGCTAAAAGGGCAGGCCAAAAGAGGGTCCTCACTTTTAGTGGGGCATGTGTGCAAAACTGCACAATAGGGGGCCACCTTCCCCACCATCCATGGGGCACCAACCCCACCATCCTAGGCCCCAACCCCTTTTTCTCAGCCTTTCATGACCGACCTACCCTAAGAGGAATGGGATGGTAGGGTCGGACCTAAGGCCAATATGGTCGACTACCAAAGGTAGGCAATGGGGTGGGTGGGTAGAAATAGGGAATTCGGTGGGGTCCACCTGAGGTCGGTACCAAGGGCCACTATATCTCCCACCCCCAAAAAACTATTGCCTCCCACCCAAGATGAATATGGTTGGCACCAACCCCACCGTCCCATTCATCCTTGGGTTGCTTCGTCCCATTCACCCTTGGGACCACTCTGAGACGAATAGGTTGTTGAAGGGCAGGGTGGGAGGATATAGAGATGGGCCTTGGATGGTGGGGTTGAGGGCCGCTACTAGTAGTGGGGTTTGTTGGATTTTGAGGTTGTGTTGCTGATATGTGGTTGTCATTGATGTCAACACTATTAGCATTAATGGATTGAAGACTATATATGTCGAGGATATTGAGAAAATTGTAATAAATATATTGCAGGTAGTTTGTAAAGATGAGGCCAGACTGATGGAAATTTATGTACATTGATGATCAGAAGGCACACATTAAAGGGTTTTTTTTTTAGCCTATCTAGTATGTTTTCTGAAAGTTTTAGAGGTGCCATTAAGAATTAAGAAAGTTATGAAGTTTTGTGTTCCTACAGTTATTCAGTTACTGTAGCAGGTGTTTCTGGAAGATGAGATTGCAATTCTAATGAATTGAGTTGTTGTGTACATTCTTGAGATGTTCAGTAATTTTTCTAGATCGTGCTCTATCAGTTTTTTACATCTATGTTGACTGGTGTGTTCGTGATTGAAGATTTTTCCCTTGTGTGTTCGAGTTTTTCATGTTCTTGGTGGACATGATGGTGGTGGCGTGTTGTAGATCCTTATGGATTAATCTTGTATTGTTTGGCATGCTCGAGGATGTTGATTTAGGTCCTCACTATGTTGTGACCAACTTAGGTTGGTGCGCATCGAGATTTGTTCATGAATTGAGGCTGACAATCATAATTTATTCTTTATTTGTGGCTGACAGAGTTGTTTATGTAAATTCATGTAGCGGATATATAAGAATGATTGTTTATTCATTTTAATGTGTGTGTGTGGTGTGCGAGAAAGAATTATATATGTGAAATGTGCAAATAAAGATCAAATCATCTGAATGAAGAGTAGAGTGTGAGTAAGATTGAGCGAAGTGTGAAGAAGTGTTTATGTGCTTAACTAGAACTATCATCAAGCTTTTGTAGAAGCTAATTTCTCAATTCAACCTCATCAAATGGATTTAATCTAATTGTTTTATGTAAGGCAATGAGCCTTCCCTTTGAGTAGTGAGCTCTAGGCAGTGTGCCTGAATGCATGTGCATTCCATGTTCATTTCTTTCATTATACTTTTGACGGGGTATAATCTTGTGGACTAACATCCACCATGGTTTTTCCCCTAACAGGGTTTCCACGTATAAAATCTTGATGTTCATGTGTCTCTGATGTGTTGTTGATTTATGCTTGCACTGTTAATTATCAAATCTAGTATTAAAGGTTGTTTAAGGTTGAATAAGTTTAATTTCTATAACAATTGATTCACCCCCCTCTCAGTTGTCTATCCTTGTTTTACCAATAGGGTATGCCTTGGGTGGGAGGAATTAAAGTTGGGTGGGTGGGTGGGTGGGAGGAAATAAAGAACTATAATCCCCACCCAGAGCATATAGTTAGTTCGTGGGAGGGAATAGTTATTATGGGGGGTATAGCCGCTTCCCCTAGGTGATTCAAATTGATAAGAGCCACTTTCCCCTTGTGTCACCAAAAAGTGCATACCTTGGCACTTTTTCACTCATTTTGGCGTTTTTAAGTGGATTTTGGTCTTGATCACCTTGATTCAGCCTTGTAAGCTTGCAATTCATCAATAATATAGCGATGTTTTACTAAGGTGTTGTGAAGTGTTGTAATACATTTCTTCACTTTTCTAAGACCTTTTCAACATAATTCACCTAAATAATACATTCTTGCACCTTCCTAAGCCTTAAAATAGAGTGTTGTAAAGTGTTGTGT
Organism: Sequoiadendron giganteum; assembly: GCA_007115665.2. NCBI lineage: Eukaryota > Viridiplantae > Streptophyta > Pinopsida > Cupressales > Cupressaceae > Sequoiadendron > Sequoiadendron giganteum. Next base: position 768,351,300 of record CM021102.1, read on the forward strand.
TGCATTTTTACATTTATCTAGGCTTATCACCCCTAAATCAACCCTTTTCATATGCTAATTTGTCCTTTTAATGCATCATTAGTCCCAACCTAAGTGTGTTTCGGGAGGAAAATATAATAAAATTTATTAAACAAATCAATTCCCGACAATCATCAAAATTTTCCTAGGAGGACTAGGTCACCACTTTGGGCGACCTAGTCCCTCTAAGCATAAAATTCAAATTTTAAATAAGATTCAACGGGAATCTTGCCTCCTAAACCCTAGGGTCGGTCTATTAGGTTGCATTTCAAGAAAATTAGGGTTTCAAATGTACAAATAAGGGTTTCTACCTCCTTTATTCCCTCTCTCTAGTTCATTTATCTCCTCTCTCTAGTTCATTTTTTCTCCTCTAGTTCATTTTTATCCTCTAGTTCATTTTTACTCTCTTGGTTCATTTTTACTCTCTACCTCATCTTTGCACTCAATCATTAAGTACTCAAGCAACCAAGCAAGCATACAAGCATACAAGCATTAGGGTTTTCAGACTTCCTCCATGGAATCTGCTCATGCATGTTGCAAACCATCAACACAGGTTTGGCAAGCATTCCTATTATGTTATTATTCAATCTTACATTCCTTTGCTTGCATCTCATTTGGGTTTAATCACCTACAAAGGGGTTTGACTTAGGCAAACCTCTATATCCTAACACCATCTATTTTTGGTGTATGCATATGTTTGTAGGTCTTTTGATGTAGGTTAGGTGAAGGACAAAGTGTTGCAAGAAGTAGCAACATCCTCCTCAAGTCAACTCCAAGCCTCAAACCCTAGGAAGGACAAAAGGACAAGTTGTAGGTCACTTTCGAGGGTTTTTGTCATGGGTTACTATAGAAAAGAAGAACTTCAATCGAGACCCACAAAACCAAAGCCCAATTCCTTTGAAAGCCACAACAGAAATAGGTCACCCCTATTGGCGGCCTTGTCCTTGTGCTAGGCCCATAAAAGGGTTTCTATGTTTTTGGACACCCATTTTCCCGAAACCTATTCCGACAAAATTTCCAAGAGGGAGGACTAGGTCACCCTAGTTGGCGTAAGTGTCCTTCTATCAATTTCAAGAAATTTCTAAAGGCTTCCAAGAGCATTCATCTGCAACAACATTTCTCCAAGTCCACACCTTCTCTCCTCTATCATTTTCTAGAAAACACACATTTAGGGCATATAGTTGGTTAACTTGCATTAGCTTAGTTTTGTTTACTTGCACTTGCATACATCTAGATTAGCTACACTTTACTTTTAGTTTTAGCCACACATCACACACACTCATAACCATCATCAAATTCCTCCCCCCTTTTTGAATGAACTTAGCCTTAAACATATCAACCTAGAGGAAAGAGAGTTATTTCCAAACCAAGCACTCTTTGGGTAACAACCCTAAGATCCTAGTAAGGGAATCCTCTTTCCCTGGTAAGTTACATATATTTTTAGTGGTTCATTTTGGTAAACCTGACCATTGACCATTACCTAGCCTTTCTTATTTTTTTCATTTCATCTTAAGATAGCTTGCACTGCATTAAAATATTGCATTCTTTGCATCTTAGAGTTAGTGATAAAAGTGCATTTAGTGAAAATTCATGGTAATTTTGCACATTGCATTGCATTGTTAATAGGAAAACATAAAAAATTCTGCATTTTCACTTTCTGTTTCCACCAAAATATCAAAAAAACCATAAAAAATTAGATTAAATTTAAGAAAAAATTCAAAAACAACACTATTGGAACTAAGTCGCCACACTGGGCGACCTAGTCCTCTTACACAATTTTCATCCTACTTTCCATCATTTCCAGCACCTGGTCTACCTTTATGGTTTCAATCTTTATCTTTTTTTTTTCATTTCCAGATTTACTTGTTCATCCCCTTATTGTCCATTACTTAACCTTCATCATGGCCATGTCTTTCAAGAAGTTATGGACCTCCCTCAAATCCTTAATGGATATGTCAGGCTACACCTTTTCCATCGATCCTAATGACCTTGAATCCACTCCTTCTCACCCCACTCCTACCGAATGTCCCCCTACGAAAGTTGACATCATTGGAGAGGACGATGCTAGCATGTATCAGTTCCTTAATGAGTGCCTAGATAACCTTGAAGCTAATGCGGCCTTCTACCCATCAATGCAACCACCCCCATTTCCCGACATGTGATCCTGAGATTCATTTTCTTACCTTCATCTAGAAACCAATCTTGACCCTAGGCTACCTACTCAAGGTGAGTCGAGTTCCTCCACTGCCACAACTACTCAACCATAGTACAACAATCCTGTCACCCATCCTCCCATTAACCTTCAACAAACCTATGGGAAATTATTCACTATTCTTAGCAAACAAGGTGGTGACCTCATGAATGAACATGAGATTCACATATACTATGATCAATTGCAACCTTATGAACATACAACGGGCATCGATTACCGAGATCCCCCTCATCCTAGGGTGCATCCTAAAAAACGCCTTAGGTTCCATGATGATGGCATGGTGATCTTTGATTTCCCTCCTGACTTGAATATTCTCCTCCCTAAGGATCGGTCACCATCTCCTCCCTGCCATAATTCTCCCCCTCCAGTCATCTCAGGACCTCCTATTCCCCTTTTCTCTTTTGAAGTGGGTGAACCTAGCCGGTGTAAAATGCCCTATAAACTCCAAAAACTTAAGTTTCCTCTCCATCCACCACCTGAATGTGAGAGATAATTAAATATTCTCTTGAATAAAGAGCTCATCACCTTACCTCATCGTAATAAACTGGTCACTCGTCCTAATGATTCTCATGCCCCACACTGTGCCTACCATCATGTTCTAGGTCACTGAAGTGATGAATGTCTCCACCTTCGTGATATTATGAGTAAGTATCACTTTATCGGTTCTGAGTGCTACCCTATCAACCCCTAGTATTATTTTTTTGTACCCATACATATAATAGTTGTAGAACATGCTCTTCTCACTATTACATGTTCCTTCTCATCACCTATCTCAGCTCCCTCCTTCCCTACACTCAGTGAGGGCAATAGGTTGCTAGCCTTTTCCTAGTAATGAATTTTTCTTTGTCCCTTAGCTTCGTTGTTCACCTCCCGCTTTCCTTCACCAATATTGGCAAGCGGATAGCATGCTTTCCGATTGACTCACACTTTCCTTACTATTATTGTGTTTGTTTTGGTATGTCATTTATTCCCTATCTTGTTTGATGTTTTGTGACATTCTTCTCTATGTCTCTCCTTTATTCTCTATGTTGTGCTTCTATTTTGGCCTTTCGCCTTCTATTTTTATCTTCCTTTTGGGGATGACACAAGGCATTGAGACCACCAGGCCTCCTTCATGTTCACCCAAAAGGTAATCCTTTATTTTTTCCTTTTCATTTCTCACTTCTTATTTTTCATTTTGGAATGATGCAAGGCATTGAGACCCCAATGTCTCCTTCATGTTGACCCAAATGAACCCCCTTTTCTTTTCACCTTTCATTTGGGGAAGATGCAAGGCATTGAGACCACGATGTCTCTTTCATGTTGACCCAAATGACCCTCTTTTTCTTTTGTGCCTTCTTTTTTCCTTTCATTTGAGGATGATGCAAGGCATCAAGAACACAAATGTCTCCTTCATGTAGACTCAAAATCTAAGGCTCCTTTGCTTTTGTCTTTTTCTTTTCCTTTCTATGGTCCTTTTGGGGATGATGCAAACTGTTGAGACATCCTACGTCTCCTCCATGTTGACCTAAAATGACTTCTTTTTCATTTTTTCTTCGTTATATATGTGTCCTTCTCGTTATATGTGTTTGGGATGATGATGATAGTTTTGTGCTCTTTAAAAATATTGCAGCAATGAACATACTGACCTCAAATACATAGATCCCTTGTGTTTTTGGTATTTTCCATTTTGGAGGCATCTTTCCCCTTCTCTTTTCTTTGCTTCTTTTTTCGCATGATGTAGCCTTTCTTGGATACTCATTGCTTGACAGGATCTCATGTTCTCTTTGCATTTTTCCTTTCTCTACTTTGAAGAAATTTATCACAAAGTGGTGTGTAGCAATCCCTTTAAAGTGGGGGCATACATTGGCACTATTCTATTTTATTTTTATCTTTATCTCTTTGTCTAGATTTGCAATGGTTTTTCCCTTTGCCCGTGCTTCCTAGTGCAGCCTTGTTACTTCTCTTGATGTGTTTTCTCACTTTGTGGATGCCATTTGGTATAATTTCCTTCATAAGTGTGACTTATCTCAACATAATATATTCCTCTTAGTGGCCTGATGTGACACACTGCATCCCCTAAGTTGTGAATCTTCTACACTTTCATTAGTCCTCTTTTAGAAAAATTACATGCAATGTTCCATAAGTCAAAAAGACCTCAAATGAACTAAACAAGACTCCTTTGAACACTTGCTTTTTTTCATATTTTTTGAGATTTTTACTTTTGCATGTTGCACTTATGCATTTTGTGTGTACATGGCCACCTTGCATAACACAAATTGTATGCTTGTGGTGCTTGCTTGCACTTTTTCATGGGTTCTAAGCATCCAAGGCTTTTCTTATCTCATGAAGTGCACCCCTATCCTTGTGGCACCTTATCAAAGTTGCCAAGGAGTACAACTTTGGTATGGTTGACCAGGAAGCCCAACTAACCACACGAATTTCCTCATAGCCACCTTTGTGTGTGTGAGTGCATACCAACTGAGTGTGTGTGTGTGTGTGAGCGCATTCTCACCCAACGAACAACCAAAAAAAAATTCAGCCTAGAGTGAGTACACCCTTTCCCTCTTTTTAAAAAAAAAACCTAGATCTAATCCACAACTAGCTGGACAAACGGTCGAAGCTTGATCTAAATTTTCTCCACCCTTTCACATCACTCCTTGTGTGATCCTTTTCACTTATCCTTAGTTTTCCATGGGATCTTGATCATCCCTCTTGGTCATGAATCATCTCATCTTACTAGCATGAGCATGTTAGATCCCGCTCGACACGCATGATTCAGCTACTTTAGTGTGAGTTTGAAGAGAATTCATACTCTCACTAAAGTGGGGGCTAAATGTGTTGCCAAAAAGTGTATACCTTGGCACTTTTTCACTGATTTTGGCCTTTCTAATTGGATTTTGGTCTTGATCACCTTGATTCAACCTTGTAAGCTTGCAATTCATCAATAATATAGCGATGTTTTACTAACGTGTTGTGAAGTGTTGTAATACATTTCCTCACTTTTCTAAGACCTTTTCAACATAATTCACCTAAATAATACATTCTTGCAACTTCCTAAGCCTTAAGATAGAGTGGTGTAAAATGTCGTATTGTATTTTAACATTTATCTAGGCTTATCACCCCTAAATAAACCCTTTTCATATGCTATTTTGTCCTTTTAATGCATCATTAGTCTCGACCCAAGTGTGTTTCGAGAGGAAAATATAATAAACTTTCTTAAACATAAATCAATTCTCGACAATCATCAAAATTTTCCTAGGAGGACTAGGTCGCCACTTTGAGTGACCTAGTCCCTCTAAGCATAAAATTCAAATTTTAAATAAGATTCAATGGGAATCTTGCCTCCTAAACCCTAGGGTCGGCCTATTATATTATATTTTGGTGAAATTAGGGTTTCAAATGTATAAATAAGGGTTTCTACCTCCATTTTTCCCTCTCTGTAGTTCATTTCTCTCCTCTCTCTAGATCATTTCTCTCCTCTCTCTAGTTCATTTTTACTCCTCTAGTTCATTTTTATCCTCTAGTTCATTTTTACTCTCTTGGTTCATTTTTACTCTCTACCTCATCTTTGCACTCATCATCAAGTACTCAAGCAACCAAGCAAGCATACAAGCATTAGGGTTTTTCAGACTTCCTCCATGGAAGCTCTAATGCATGTTGGAGACCATTGATAAAGGTTTGGTAAGCACTTCTATCGTGTTATAATTCAATCTTACATTCCTTTGCTTGCATCTCATTTGGGTTTAATCACCTACAAAGGGGTTTGTCCTAGGCAAACCCCTATATCCTAACCCCGTCTATTTATGGTCTTTGCATGTGTTTGTAGGTATTTTGATGCAGGTTAGGTGAAGGACAAAGTGTTTCAAGAAGTACCAACATCCTCGTCAAATCAACTCCAAGCCTCAAACCCTAAGAAGGACAAAAGGACAAGGTGCAGGTAACTTTCAGGGATTTTTGTCACGAGTTGTTGTAGAAAATAAGAACATTAATCAGGACCCACAAAATTAAAGCCTAATTCATCGAAAATCCACAAGAGGACTAGGTCGCCCCTATTGGAAACCTTGTCCCTTTGCAATGCCGAGAAAAGGGTTTCTATATTTTTTAACACCCATTTCCCCGAAACCTATTCCGATAGAGTTTCCAAGTTGGAGGACTGCATTGCCCCAGTTGGCATAAGTGTCCTTCTATTAGTTTCAAGCAATTTCCAGAGGCTTCCAGAATCATTCATCTGCAACATAATTTCTCCAAGCTCACACATTCTCTCCTTCTCTGTCATTTTCCAGAAAACACACATTTAGGGCATATAGTTGGTTAACTTGCATTAGCTTAGTTTTGTTTAATTCACTTGCATACATCTATATTAGCTTCACTTTACTTTTAGTTTTAGCCACACATCACACACATTCACAACCATCATCAAATTCCCTCCCCCCCCTTTTTGAATGAACTTAGCCTTAAACATATCAACCTAGAGGAAAGAGAGTTATTTCCAAACCAAGTGCTCTTGGGGTGAACAACCCTAAGAGCCTAGTAAGGTAATCCTCTTTCCCTGGTAAGCTACATATGTTTTTGGCAATTCATTTTGGTGAACCTGACCATTGACCATTACCTAGCCTTTCTATTTTTTTGCATTTCATCTTAATATAGCTTGCATTGCCTTAAAATTCTTGCACTATTTTCATCTTAGAGTTAGTGATAAAAGTGCATTTAGTGAAAATTCATGGTAATTTTGCACATTGCATTGCATTGTTAATAAGAAAACATACAAAATTCTGCATTTTCACTTTCTATTTGCACCAAAATATTAGAAAAACCATAAAAAATTAGATAAAATTTAAGAAAAATTTTAAAAACAACATTATTGGGACTAAGTCGCAACACTGGGCGACCTAGTCCTCTTGCACAATCTGTATCCCACTTTTTTTCATTTCCAGCACTTGGTCTGCCTTTCTAGTTTCTATCTTTATCTTTTTGTTTTCATTTCCATATTTTCTTGTTCATCCCCTTATTTTCCATTAATTAGACTTCATCATGGACATGTCTTTCAAGAAGGTATGGACCTCCCTCAAATCCTTAATGGATATGTCAAGCTACACCTTTTCCACTGATCCTAATGACCTTGACTCCACTCCTCACCCACTCCTACCAAATGTCCCCCTGGGGAGGTTGAAATCATTGGAGAGGATGGTGCTAGCATGTATCAGTTCCTTAATGAGTGTCTAGATAACCTTGAAGCTAACGCAACCTTCTACCCATCCATGCAACCACCCCCATTTCCTAACATGTCATCCTAAAATTCATTTGCTTACCTTCATTTGAAAACCAATGTTGACCCTAGGCTACCTACTCAAGGTGAGCCTAGTTCCTCCACTCCCACTAGTACTCAACCATTTTAAAACAATCATGTCACCCATAATCCCATTAACCTTCAACAAAACTATGGGAAAGGATTCACTATTCTCAGAAAACAAGGTGGTGACCTCATGAACGAAACTGTGATTCACAAATACTATGATCAATTGCAACCTTATGAGCATACAACGAACATCAGTTACCAAGATTCCCCTTGTCCTAGGGTGCATCCTACAGAACGCCTTATGTTTTTTGATGATGGCACGATGATCTTTGATTCCCCTCCTGACTTGAATGTTCTCCTCCCTAAGGAGCGATCACCATCTCCTCCTTGCCGTAATGCTCCCCCTTCGGTCATCTCAAGACGTCCTAATCCCCTTTCTCTTTTGAAGTGGGTGAACCTAGTCAGCATAAGAGGCCCTATAAACTTCAAAAACTTAAGTTTCCTCTCCATCCACCACATGATAGTGAGAGACAATTAAATATCCTCTTTAACAAAGGGCTCATCAGCTTACCTCATCATAATAAATTGGTCATTCGTCCTAAGGATTCTTGCCCCACACAATGCCTACCATCATTTTTTGGGTCACTGAAGCAATGAATGTCACCACCTGTGTGAGATTCTAAGTATTACTTTATTGGTTTTGAGTGCTACCCTATCAACCCCTAGTATGATTTTTGTGTACCCATACATATATTAGTTGTAGAACATTCTCTTCTCACTGCTACATGTTCCTTCTCATCACCTATCTCGGCTCCCTCCTGCCGTGCACTCAGTGGGGGCAAGAGGTTGCTAGCCTTGTCCTAGTAATGCATTTGTCTTTGTCCCTTAGCTTCATCATTCACCTCATACTTTCCTTCACCAAGATTGGGATGTAGATAGCATGCTTTCTGGTTGACTCACACTTTCCTTACTAGTATTGTGTTTGTTTGTGTATGTCATGTATAACCTGTCTTGTTTGATGTTTTGTGACATTCTTCTCTATGTCTCTCCTTTCTTCTCTATGTTGTGCTTTTGTTTTAGCCTTTTTCCTTTCGCCTTTTTTTTTATCTCCCTTTTGGGGATGATGCAAGTCATTGAGACCACCAGGTCTCCTTCATGTTGACACAAAATTCTTTTTTTTTTCCATTTCATTTCTCACTTCGTGTTTTTCATTTTGGGATGATGCAAGGCATTGAGACTGCAATGTCTCCTTCATGTTGACCCAAATGAACCCCTTTTCTTTTTCTCCTTTCATTTGTGGATGATGCAAGGCATTGAGACTGCAATGTCTCTTTCATGTTGACCCAAATGACCCTCTTTTTCTTTCATGCCTTCTTTTTGCCTTTCATTTGAAGATGATGCAAGGCATTGAGACCACAAATTTCTCCTTCATGTTGACTCAACATCTAAGGCTCCTTTACTTTTGTCTTTTTCTTTTGTTTTCTATGGTCCTTTTGGGGACAATGCAAAGCATTGAGACATCCTATGTCTCCTCCATGTTGACCTAAAATGACTCTTCTTTTTCATTTTTTCTTTGCTATCTATGTGTCCTTCTCATTCTATGTGTTTGGGGTGATGATGATAGTTCTACGCTCTTTAAAAATATTGCAGCAACGAACATAATGACCTCAAATACATATATCCCTTGTGTTTTTGGTATTTTCCATTTTGGAGGCATCTTTCCCCTTCTCTTTTCTTTGCTTCTTTTTTCGCATGATGTAGCATTTCTTGGATACTCATTGCTTGACAGGCTCTCATGTTCTCTTCGCATTTTTCCTTTCTCTACTTTAAAGAAATTTCTCACAAAGTGGTGTGTAGCAATCCCTTTAAAGTGGGGGAATACATTGGCACTATTCTATTTTATTTTTACTTGTATTTCTTTGTCTGAATTTGCATTGGTTTTTCCCCTTTTATGTGCTTCCTAGTGCAGCATTGCTACTTCACTTGATGTGTTTCCTCACTTTTTGGACAACATTGGGTATAATGTCCTTCATAAGTGTGAATTATCTCAGCATATTACATTCCTCTTAGTGGCTCGATGCGACACACTACATCCCCTAAGTTGTGAATCTTCTACACTTTGATTAGTCCTCTTTTGGAAAAATTTAATGCAATGTTCCCTAAGTCAAAAAGACCTCAAATGAACTAAACACTAAACAAGACTCCTTTGAACACTTCATTTTTTTAATTTCTTTTGCACTTTTTAATTTTGCATGTTGTACTTTTGTATTTTGTGCATACATGGCCACCTTGCATAACAAAACTTGCATGCCAATGGTGCCATCTTGCACTTGTTCATGGGTTCTAAGCATCCAAGGCTTTGCTTGTCTCATGAACTACACCCCTGTCCTTGTGGCACCTTATCAAAATTTTTAGGGAGTACAACTTTGGTATATTTGAGCAAGAAGACCAACTAGCAGCATGACTTTCCCCATAGTCACATTTGTGTGTGTGAGTGCATACCAACAGAGTGTATATGTCTCTCACCACCTTTTGGAATTCTCAACCGGCGAACAACCAAAAATTTTTTCGGCCCAGAGTGAGTACAACCTTTCCCTCTTTTCGAACAAACAGCCTAGATCTGATCCACAACTAGCTGGACAAATGGTCAAAGCTTGATCTGGCTTTTCTCCACCCTTTCACATCACTCCTTGTGTGATCTTTTGCACTTAGTCTTAGTTTTCCATGGGATCTTGATCCTGGGGGCTTGATCATCCCTCTTGATCATGAGTCATCTCATCTTACTAGCATGAGCATGTTAGATCCTGCTCAACACGCATGATTCAGCTACTTTAGTGTGAGTTTGAAGAGAATTCATACTCTCACTAAAGTGAGGGCTAAATATGTCACCAAAAAGTGTATACCATAGCACTTTTTCACTCATTTGGCCTTTTTCAGTGGATTTTTGTCTTGATCACCTTGATTCAACCTTATAAGCTTGCAATTCATCAATAATATAGCGGTGTTTTAGTAAGGTTTTATGAAGTATTTTAATACATTTCCTCACTTTTCTAAGAGATTTTCAACATAATTCACCTAAATAATACATTTGTACACCTTCCTAAGCCTTAAGACAAAGTGTTGTGTTTCATTTTCACATTTATCTAGGCTTATCACCCATAAATCAACCCTTTTCATATGCTAATTTTTCCTTTTAATGCATCATTTGTCTCGACCTAAGTGTGTTTCGGGAGGCAAATATAATAAAATTTATTAAAAATAAATCAATTCCTGACAATCATCAAAATTTTCCTAGGAGGACTAGGTTGCCACTTTGGGTGACCTAGTCCCTCTAAGCATAAAATTAAAATTTTAAATAAGATTCAATGGGAATTTTGCCTCCTAAACCCTAGGGTCAGCCTATTAGGTTGCATTTCAAGAAAATTAGGGTTTCAAATGTACAAATAAGGGTTTCCACCTCCATTTTTTCCTCTCTCTAGTTCATTTCTCTCCTCTCTCTAGTTCATTTTTACTCCTCTAGTTCATTTTTATCCTCTAGTTTATTTTTACTCTCTTGGTTCATTTTTACTCTCTACCCCATATTTGCACTCAATCATTAAGTACTCAAGCAAGCATACAAGCATTAGGGTTTTCATACTTCCTCCATGGAAGTTGTTCATGCATGTTGTAGACCATCAACAAAGGTTTGGTAAGAATTTATATTGTGTTATCATTCAATCTTACACTACTTTGCTTGCATCTCATTTGGGTTTAATCACCTACAAAGGGGTTTGACTTAGGCAAACCCCTATATCCTAACCCCATCTATTTTTGGTCTTTGCATGTGTTTGCAGGTCTTTTCATGCAGGTTAGGTGAAGGAAAAAGTGTTGCAAGAAGTACCAACATCCTCCTCAAGTCAACTCCAAGCCTCAAACCCTAGGAAGGACAAAAGGACAAGTTGCAGGTCACTTTCAGGGGTTTTTATCACGGGTTATTGCAGAAAAGAAGAACATCAATTGGGACCCACAAAACCAAAGCCCAATTCATCATAAAGCCACAAGAGGACTAGGTCACCCCTATTGGCGACCGTGTCCCTGTGCTAGGCCCGTAAAAGGGTTTGTATGCTTTTGGACACCCATTTCCCTGAAACCTGTTCCAATAGAGTTTCTAGGTTAGAGGACTAGGTCGCCCAAGTTGGCGTAAGTGTCCTTCTGTCAGTTTCAAGAAATTTCTAGAGGCTTCCAGGAGCATTCATCTACAAAAACATTTATCTAGGTGCACACCTTCTCTCCTTGTCTGTCATTTTCCAGAAAATGCACATTTAGGGCATTTAGTTGGTTAAATTGCATTAGCTTATTTTGTTTACTTGCACTTGCATACATCTAGATTAGCTTCACTTTACTTTCAATTTTAGCCACAAATCACACACATTCACAACCATCATCAAATTCCTCCCCTTTTTGAATTAACTTAGCCTTAAACATATCAACCTAGAGGAAAGAGAGCTATTTCCAAACCAAGCGCTCTTGGGGTGAACAACCCTAAGATCCTAGTAAGGGAATCCTCTTTCCCTAGTAAGCTACATATTTTTTTGGTGGTTCACCCCTAAAGAAGAGATGGGTGGTGGGAGTAGTGGAAGCGGAGGTGGAGCGCATCAATGACCTAGATGGGAGGAACTAAAATGTATAAATCCCTTCGTGCTCCTATCAAATTTGATCCAACCCTAATGATAAATTCATTTCAACCATTCCCCATTAAGTAGTAGTAGGCGACCCGACCCCTACACTACAACAGTATTAGTTTTGTTTTCACAATTCAAATACTAGCCATTTCTCCTTAGGGGTGGTCAAGTGCAGGGGTGGTCAAGTGTGATCAAATCTACTATTCCCACCTTATTCTAGCAAGATAATTAATGAATCCCTACTATTCTATGGGGCAATCACTGGGAGAATGGATTTTTTCAAAGGCCCTTTCACAACCTAACTATTATTTCGTCTGAGGAACTATGATTTGGAACTACCATAGACTCGGTCGGGGCCCCCCCACCCGCCTTTAGCCCCCCAAATATAGTTGGGTGGTTGGCTAGGGTGGGTGGGAACAACTAGTGGAGGTAGATTAATGTTACTAAAATTCTTGGTAGTCGGTATATTAATTCTAAAGTTTTGGGAGTTATAGATGGGGGAGGCAATTTTAGTTCATTTTTTAGGATATAGTTGGTGGGGGGCAATTAATATACCTCCACGAGCTATAGTTCCCACCCAACTATATCTTCCCACATGGAATTAGGGTGTAGGAATTTTACGTCTATAATTAGTCATTATACCTCCCACCCTAATTAGAGTATTATTTCCCACCCACTTGAATTAGACCATGGTTATTGGGGGGTAATATTCCTCCCAACCGGAACTATAGTTTCCCATCCACCCTAACTATATGTCAAGGGAGGGCCTAATTTGAGTGTCGTTGGTGGGGGGGGGCCTACTATTCTTCACTAAGTAGTGGTGGGAGGGAATAGTTGATATTCCTGCTATAAGATTTGGAGTTAGCTACCGTGGTGGGGATCAAGACAATATCGATAAGATAGAGAGATCAATGTTGGACACTTTTACGTCAATGATCGATCTCAACTTTAGGGTTGAAGCACCCTGCATAGGCAAATAGGATGGTGGGGTCTTACGGATCGATCTATACTCAGAACAATGCCTCCCACCCACCCATAGATTGATATCTAACACACCCTACGACGGCTTCTTAGTTGTCCAAGATTAATCTCGGCTTTATTACCTCCCACCCAGCCCAGGGTGACTATGTCCCCACCACCAACACTTGTTTATCCATTCAAATCCCTACCTCTAACCACTATACCTCAACTATAGTGGATAGGGGGTCGATTGGTTTGTTCTTGCCTCTTCACGGGGGCCCGATGCTCCTTAAGGAGGAAGACTACTATAGGACACAGGGTGGGTGGCTCAGGCGATAACTTGAGCTATATGCCCTAATACTAATAGCATAGACTGAGACTAACGAGTATATAGATAGGTTTCTACTGCTATGCTGAGTACCCCCTCTTTGTCTCTATCTATTTTTCTCTCACTCCCTCTCGATCCCCGTCTCTATCTCTTTCTCTTCCTCTCTATATATATCTCTCTCTCTTTCTCTTCTTGTCTAGATCACTCTTTTTATATCCCCCACTCTATCTATTACTATCCCTCTCTATCTCTCTATCTTTCTCACTTTCTCTCCCTATCTATTTCTCTATCGAGCTCCTTATCTCTGTCTCCGTCGATATATCTCTCACTATCCCTATTTGTATCTATCTCTTTATTTATCACTTCCTCTTAGTCCCCCCTCTCTCTCTCTCTCTCTCTCTCTCTCTCTCTCTCTCTCTCTCTCTCTCTCTCTCTATATATATATCAATCTCTTTCTATCCCTCTCTTTATATCTTTTTATCCATCTCTTTGTATAGTTCTCTCTCTTTATCTTTCTCTCCCTCTCTTTATGTATCTCTATCTCTCTATATCTCTTTCTATCTCCCTGAATTTCCATATTTTTGGTATCCATTTTAGCATTTACAAAACACAATAATGTTTTGAAAACATGAGTGTGTTATGTAATGAAAACATGTTACATAATGTGCTCACATATTTACTCAAAAAAAATCCCACCCTTTTTTCTTTAGATCTGGTTTGGATCATGAGCGTAAAGGGTTGGGCTTCTAATTTCCCCCATTTAATATGTTGATTTATCTTTAATAGCATTTTCAACTTCAATTTCATCAAATTTACTTATTTTATAACAATATTTGATAAAATTACCACAAAATGCCACACATCTTCTCAACTTTCTAACCATATATTTTTTCTATTTGGAATACATTAAGATATTTATTTTATTTCCTTTTAATAATGTTTCTATATTGATCAAATACATATGTATAATTGATTTTCTTATAAATTTTAATTTGCTTATCATTTTTTTTTTAAATATTATTCTACACTTCACTATTTACACATTCAAAAAAATGCATTTCAATTTATTTTGTGTAAGTTATGTTCAATGTACATGCTTATTTATGCAATCTTCAAGATGTACACGCTTAGTGATACACAACTTCTAGTACTCAGTTTTAACTATATTTATAGCAACTAATTTAAAAAAATAATGAAAACAACAAAAATTAGGTGGCACACACAAAAATACTATGTTATATTTTAGTTAGAAACGTAGGAACACTTTTTTGTGCACACAATATTTGACCCTCTTAATCTTTAACCATTTCAAAATGATTTTAGTAGTTTAAAAACTAGATTCTAAGCACTGCAATTATTTTTCTTATCATATCTTTAAATTTTGAGTACATATATCTCAAATTACCTATCCAAGTTTGAGATTATCTGATTTTTTTAAATGACTACTTTTGACACGTTATATATATAGATATTGTATTAGTGTTCATATCAATTGATTGGTTGATATATCAATCAATATTGAAAATTATATTTTATAGGGTTTCTAAATTATATCATATTAAATTTTAAGGGTTTTTATTATATCATGTGAAATAAATAATTTTAATTAATTTTTGACTTGTACACATATCAATTAATATCAATTAACATCAATTAATACATACGCCAACAATAAATACATATAAAATTATATATATATAGATCTTACATTGGTGTGCATATCAATTTATATATTGATCAACATTGAAAATGATATTTCTATGGTTTCTAAATTATATCATATTAATTTTAAGGGTTTCTATTGCATCATATATATTGATTGTTAGTGGGCACATATATCAATTGATATTGGTTGATATTTATCAATTCACATGTATAAAATAATCAATACATATAAAATTTCATATGTATTGATTATATTGGTGTATATATCAATTTAGATATCAATTGATCTATCAATTAATATTTTTACAAGTTAGATATTTTATTAAATTTCAATATTTATAAGGTTTATAAGTTGTAGATCATGTATTAAATTTAATTATTTTTATTGTATTACATAAAATCTCATATGTACTTGATTGTTGGTGTACAAACATCAATTGATATGTACACCAACAATCAATATACATAAAAATTTATGTATTGATTAAATTGGGGTACATATTAATTGATCAATTGATATATCAATGATATTAAAATTGATATTCCTAAGGTTTCTATTGTACCATAGAAAATTTCCTATGTATTGATTGCTTACATGCATATATCAATTATCTATATCGATTGATATCAATATATATAAACTAATAATAAATACATATAAAATTTTATGTATTGATTACATTGGTATACATATCAATTGATATCACTCAAAGTATCAATTTTTAAATATTGGTTAGTATTAAAACTAATATCTCTATAAAATTTCTATTGTATTCTATTACATTTATTTATATTGATTGAACTAGCTTCTAGGGTTTTTATTATATCATATTAAAAAATTTAAGGATTTATGTTATGATATTAACTTTGACATGCATTAGTTTTGAACCTCAAATATAGCAAACCCTAAACACTAAATGTAGGGTTTAGGGTTTATAATTTTAATTTAGGGCCTTAGGTCTATTTTAAGATGAATTTAGTTTATTCTAGAGTTTTAGGTTTTAGAAATGAATTTATGCTTAAAATAGGGAAAAAAATTATTAAAAATTTATAAATATATAAAATATAAATGTTGGAGAGTCATTTGTCTCAAAACCTTATCAATCAATTCTTATAGAAGGAGGAGTTGGAATGAAGTCATGGTTGAGGTTGCACAATGTGGGTATATGTTCAAAGTTCCTATTTTACTTTACTTGCACTATTGGAAGAAGAAAAATTAAAATGAATACATGTTGCTAAATCCATATGCATTCATAATGAGTTTTAGTTTAGAAACATATGCCTGAACCTAAATGGGTACTCATTATACATGCATACCCATTTAGGTTTCACCTTTCATACCTAAATAAATATGCATTTTTTATTAAATGTGTACACATTCCTAGTGAAAAATAATTAGCCACATTAATTCCACAAAAATGACTCAAATTATTACACTTCACAATATATGTTTCATCAAATAAATAAATTACTAGAATGTAAAACTTGTATTTAAAAAAAAATTAAACATGTAAATTGCATACATTTCACCACATAGTTTGTCTATAATTAACTTAATATATTTATTTCTTTATTTAACATAGTAATTCTATATTTGAATATTATTTTTATATATTATGGGTATATAGCATAATGTATAATACAATAACACCTTCCCATATTATCTATGAACCAATCATTTATAAAAACCCACTTTTTTGTCATGGTAGGCAACACACCTAGTATTTGCTACCAAGAATGGCTAATCATATAAATATATTTAAATCCCTTGTAGATATTATAGCATTTGTTAAATTATTCAACACTATTTTCTTTAAGCTTTACTATGTATGTAAGGTTGAAAATATATATAGTAAGATGGACTATAAACCTTATTGTATAATTATTTTCCCATATTGATTTTAAATTATAAGCATAAGCCAACGATAAAATTATTGCTCATTGTATCTACTAGTATTTTTCTTACAATTATATGTTGTATCTTTGTTTTAGTCTCTATAATTATAATTGATCAAATAGAGAATTCATTAGTGTGATTAAAATTGATAATAGAAATAAAAAATCCACGACCATGAGAAGATATAAAGTGTAGTAAGATAGCTTGGGTAGAATTAATAAACATTTTTTAGGATTTATTAAATTAGTGAGTAAATGAGTTGTTTGAAATACTTGTCATTAAAGGATATCACATAATACATACACAAAGGGTGGAAAATATGGTCTTTATAATATCCAAATATATTTTTTTTTTTTAAATAACCATAAATTACATCATTAGAAAATATAGCATTTCAAATTTCTAAGATTGATATGATAATATTGCATAGCTAGTGCAAAAGTTAACAAAATAGCATCACCAATTCCTTTATTTTATTTTTAAAAAATCCCAATTATTAAATTATGGTGTATATAAATTCACTAATATATTCACCAAGGAATTCAAACCTTGTTCAAATCTAAACTAAAGAGATAACCTTACACCATCAATTTAGTGAGAGGTTTTTGGGTGTCAACTTCTAATAATCTTCACCTCTTTCAATACCCTCCCAAAGATCTATGTTTAAAATTTTTATATTCAAAAATTGAATTCACTTGAGTGGCCATGATTTCAATAAGATAATAATTTGGGGAAAATGAACCCATATCTAAAAATAGGCATGTGATAACCTCCAACAAAAATGAATTTTATGAAACTAGGCTTAATGGTTTTGTGTGAGGTATTTCATTGACAAAATCTATCTATGGTTACCATAAAGTGGATGGACAATAAATTCACCATGTGAAGATAGATCTCTAAACCATTTAGACAATAAATTCACCATGTGAGGATATATTTCTAAACCATTTATAACTAAATGTTAAAAGAGGAGAAAAATAATCCACATAGCAACCCACAATGTTATGGAATATTTATGGAAATTTGGATTGAAATCTTAACAAAGCACACAAAAATGTGTACATCACACACCTTTGACTCAAATTCATTTTATGTAACTATTTAAAAATAACTTATTGGAATTAGATTTTTGGTATAAATAATTTCTAGTTGAACTCCACTTTCCAATCATTTCCCTTCAACATCACCAACATAATCTACTATAAGAAAATCGTCGAAACAAAACTAGATTCAAGAGAATCATAGTATGGACTATAATAAATTCAGATAAATTTCCATCTTTTATGATATTAAACACCTAAACTTGTAGGAATCAACCTTCATCACATGCCATTGGACATACAATCTCACAATAGGATCTAAACATTACCATGTCTTGCCTTGAACCATATAAAAAAATTACTTATTGATTGATCAATCTATTATATTTAAATTTTAAATATTAATTGGTTTCTTAAGTGATTTTTAGGGAAAGAGTCTACCTCTAAATCATGTAAGTGGTTTGGAGGCCTTTTCCAAAAACCACATTGGATGGTTCCTCATAATCTATAATCTAAACTTGTTGAGTTAAGCAATATTATTTGGAAACCTCCTTAATTTTATGTGACTCATATGGAGCTCTATCAAGGATGCCATGTCAAGATACCCACTTTGGATCCTATCATACACATTTATGGAAAACTCTTGAGATATCATATAGGCTTTGTAATTCTCCATAATTTACAAGGAATAATTAACTCTTATCTACACTAAAGCATCCATGCTATTTTACATATGTTGAGTTCTTGTTAAGTTACATTTTAAATAAGAAAAATTAAAATGTGAGCAATGATTCTAAATTTAAACCAAAACTACTTATTTGGCAATGTTTTACTCAAATTCAAATAATTATTTATTTAATGATACACATAAACTCAATTTTTATTAGACATTATGCTTTTGTGTAGCATTGTCTTTTCCATGCAAGTAAGGAATTTAATCCTAAAATATTTTTCCTCCACATTTTACAAAAAAAATAAAATTGTTGTACATTGATTTATAAAAATTAAGTACAATGTGGTTAGTGAAATGGATATAATTTAGCTAAAACAAATTCATATCACTAGTTCTAGTGGGTAGTTATTGCTATTGAAATTGGTATCCAAATTGCAATGGTCACATCATTACAAATTACATGATGGATAACAAAGAAAAATAATAGTGTTTGATTGAATTATTTTCACCCACATTTTTACATTAAAATTTAATGGCTTATAAATCCAATATATTCTCATGTACAAACTACCAAAACAACCTATAGGTTTAACTTCCCAAAAACTAACTATTATATTTTTTATTTACTTGCTATTATTTTATTTATTTATTATATACTATACCATAAACTATATAAAATATGTGATAATACAACATTCCTCCCTTATAACATCAATACGAACAAAGGATTGAATACTACAAGAACTGAGCAAAGCAACCCTACTAGAAACTTTGATGAAGCACCTTCACCAATTTTCCTCGCTCACCCAAGAAACACAAAAATAAATACATTAGAATATCTCCTAATTGTAAAAGCTAAAAAAAATATATACCACATAAGGGAACATCATCCCATTATCCATACACAATGAGAGGACAATTCTCCTTCAATTGTATCAAAATCCCTCTTCTAGTGCCTACATATGAGAGAACAACTCTCCTCTGAGATTGCACTTTCCTTTGAAAGTGTCAATATCCCTCTAGTTCTATGAGTACGAAATCCCTCCTTTATCTGTACAAAATAAATTGAACCAAGGTAAATACACTAACTACACCCATAAGTTCTACCAAGAATCCAAGCCCCCTTACTCCATGAAGGGACACAAATATGAAACTAGTACCTCTCATGCAAAGTATCATCTCTAAGGGAGAATATAACATGAGAAGATGAAAATAGTGCAACCTCTTATGCTTCCAAGCTCCAATAAAGTTGCACTTTAGTATTTAAGTCTGATAAATCCTTCACTTTTTACCTTCCATTATCTTTGATGTTTTCTTCATAACCCTTTTAAAGCTTTCACTTTTCATTTTGTCTGGAACACTTAGCATCAAATAAGATGTAATCAAGTACACCATATGCCACAAAGTAGTCAAAATTTAAATAAAATCCATATATAGATATCAGATATTGATTTCCATCAAAAATATCTTTTACAAAATAGTGTAAACAAAATAAATCTATATAGCTCTAAAATCAAAGCACATAATCTTAGCTCTCCTTAAAATAAAATATTATCACTCCAAATCATCTTTGAAATTTGATTTCATAAAACATACACAAAATTTAAGTTTTATGAGCTCACCATGCGATTTTTGAACCTATGACCACTATCAACAAGAAAAATGACTAATGAGTTACACACCAACTATGTCACATACCCATTTATTATATATTATTTTTATGTATGGATAAAAACCTAACAATGCCTATATTTGATCTCATAACCTATAAAATTCAATGCTCTTACTAACTCACTTATACATCAACCTTATTCTAATGTTTGGCCCCAAAATATAACAATACTACTACTGATTAAACTTTAAGGCTTATTTTTTAAACCTCTTTCATTATGCATCTATTTCGCCATACTAGTGACAATAGATTTTGATAGCTAGGATGACATATTTTAATGTTTAATATGGAAATTACTACTTGTAAAATTATAAAACAATGGACATGATCTATTGGAATAGGATCTAATTTATCTACTCCATTTGATGCTTGGTCTTCTATTGGTAACCATGAGCACCACAAAACAAATTACTTGACCAGCGTGCTTCTAATTTAGAACACCACTTGGGACTTGGATCTTGGCTTTGGACATGATCTATATTTTTATCTTTACTATAAAAAATCATGAACCATTATATTCTTCTCTAAGAAAATCTAATTTCCAAATGAGTGGCTACCTAAAGATCCTATCCAATAAACAAATATTTGATCTAGGAATGAAAATAATCATTTCTCAAAGGTTCGGTGGAGGATTAGATATAGCACCAACAAAGGATTTAATATTGAAATTGTAGAAGGCAAGAATAAAATTATATAGTCTCCTTTTAATTCCTAGACTCAAGAACATGGAATGACTCGTACATACCAATATTTCTTCAATTTCCAAATTTTATCAGATATACCTAGGAATAAAATTGCTCAGGTATGTCTTTCCACCACATTTGTTGGGAACGTTATTGTGTTCACAAGTCATCTGGATGGGGGTTTCACAATTTCTCTGAATAATCTTCTCCAGCTTGACTTAGGGATTCATTTAGTCAATGATTTTGTCCATGGCCTGGATTTATATACTCCTTCTTATAAGTTGATATCATACTACCAGGTGGAAGACATAGTCAATCAGCTGATGTATTAGGGATTTCCCTTGGAGACTAATCAAGTGGATTGTCTTAAACTTAATAATGGAAATCAAGAAGGGGTTATGTCTCAGGAGAAGGATCATCTCTTTAATGATGGCGATTTGGAAAATTTCATCAAGGTTCTTTCTTCTGTGGCATGTCAGATGATAGAATAAATTATAGAAGAAGTTCTAAATGAGGAGGATAGATTGGGTGTAAGGCAAGATGAATGTCTTCTGGGTTTGAGTGGGAATCTTAAGGAACAAGTGGATGTGCAATCAAAAGTTGAGTTTTTTCAATTAGTAGAGAAATCTATGGTTACAAAGGAGTCATAAAGCAAAAATTCCAGTGTTGAGTATGCTTACTCCCAGTCTCTTTCTACAATGCAATCTCCAAGTGTAAACACTGGTTTAGCCAAATCCCCTAGGAAGCGGGGGAGAAAGTCTCATGTTACCAAAATGAAGGAGGAAGTTTTTGCTAGTATACAAACCACCCTAGATTCTACTTTGTTGGAATCTGTAAACAAACGTCTGAGGAGAGCATGTTGCTCTCCCTGGCCACAATGAAGATTCTCTCATGGAATGTCAGGGGTGTCAATGCCCCTGACAAAAAATCTCAAATCAAGCAACAATTGGATGTTTATGGAGTGGATAAAGTTGTGTTGCAAGAAAAAAAAACTTCAGAGTCAGCTTATGGTTCATCAACTCAAAAATGGAAATCCTGGAAGTCTATGCATTCTCCAGCATAGGGTGCCTCAGGAGGTCTCTTAATTCTATGGAATCCAAAAATAGTGGTTGTTGAGTCGATTCAAAATGAGAAGCACTGGAAACTGGTCAAACTCATCCATTTTGAGTTGCAATTTTGGCTAGGTAATATCTACGCTCCAACAACTACAGAAGAAAAAAATTAATTGTGGGATAGGTTAATAGATATGTTGGACAAATTTTCATACAAGAAAGTGTTACTTGCTGGAGATTTTAATGCAATCACCAGTCTGAATGAGAAGGATGTATTCTTCCCCCTCAAAGGGTTATGGATGATTTTGCTTCATTCATTAAAGATAATGCGTTAATATACATCATCCCACAAAATGGTAGCTTCACGTGGACAAATAAAAGGAAAGGTTTTATGTAGATTGTGGAAATATTGAACAAATTTTTGGCAAAATCAAATTGGTTTATGGGTAGGTAGCCTCTCTCATCCCAAATTCTCCCCTTAGCAGGATCGAATCATTTTGCGATTGATTTATGCATTGAACGAGAAAGAAAAAAGGGCAAGAGAAAATATTCTTTTAAATTTCAGGGGATGTGATTTAGACACCATCAATTCTTGGATTTATTAAGATAGTGGTGGTCAAGTGCACCTTTTACAAGGGGTTCACGGATGTTTCAGTTAAACAAAAAACTATGCTACATCAGGAAGCAGGTTATAATATGGAATAAAAATGTGTTTAAAAATATATTCCAAGAGAAAGAGTGGGTCTACAAGCAGTTGGCTGAGATCAATAATCTAATAATTTATAATGGATTAGATGACAAAACCTATGAATCCCAAAAAAATCTACAGGCAGAATGGACAGAGTTGTTAGTAAGGGAGGAAATATACTGGCGGGAAAAGTCAAGAGAGTTGTGGCTTTGAGAAGGGGACAAGAACATAAAATTTTTCCATGCATCAACTCAAGTAAAGAAGTCTTTGAACTCTGTGTTTTCCATTAAATCCTCGCTATCAAGATAAGTCTTGACAAAGGAAGAATATATTCATGGGGAAGGAGTAAGATTTTTCTCTAATTTGTTGTCGGTCCCTATGAACAAGTCAGTCTCTACTCCTAAGGATGTTGAGGAGCTGCTTGGGGATATTCATGTGCTTATTCTTCAAGAGGATAATGATCAATTGATGAAACCCTTTACACTTGAGGAAATAAAGAATGTTTTTTTTTCCCTACCACCTAATAAAGCACCGGGTCCAAATGGCTTCACTGGGTTATTTTTTCAAAAATGTTGGGATTTCGTAGGCTTTGATGGTTTGCTAGCACTAGAAGAATCTAGGAAGTCAGGGACAATGTTAAAACAATTCAACACAATTCACATTGTTGTTATTCCTAAAGTCAATGATCCAAAGTCATTTGCATCTTTCAGGCCAATATCTTTGTGCAACACTATAAATAAAATCTTCACAAAAGCCATTTATCTCAGGTTGTAGCCTCTTATACCAAAAATAATATCTTAGGAACATGGGGCTTTGTTTTGGGTAGGGAGACTCCGGAAGGGGCACTTATAGCTCATGAAGTGTTGCATTCAATAAAACAAAATTATTTGTCCTCTTTTGTTATCAAGCTTGAAATGATGAAGGCATACGATAGGGTTGATTGGGAATTCTTGATGTAGGTCCTCCATAGGTTTGTTTTTTTTCTGAAATGGTGTAAACGGATAAGGTAGTGCTTGTCAGGAGCTAACTTTTATGTACCAATTAATGGAACTCCAATAGGTTTCTTTAGTTCTACTCAGGGAGATACAAGGATATCCACTCTCCCCTTTCCTATTCATTATCATGGTTGAAGCTTTAATAAGAATAACAATCAAAAAAGTGCTTGAACAGGGGCATTGGTAGGGGGTCAACATTCCAAACACTTCAATATAAGCCACGCACTCTTTATTTGCAGGTGATACTTTACTGTTTGCTAAATATTCTTTATTAGAGGAAAAACAAGTTAAACAGGTGCTTGAAAAATACACTTTTTCTTTGGGGCAAAAAATAAATGCCTATAAATCAAAAATTTATATTTTTAATACTCCCACATCTCTTTCAAGTAGACTAGTAAATTTGTTAGGGTTCCAAGAAGCAGAGCTTCCAAGTGCATATCTAGGCATTCCTTTCTTTTCAGGGGCAGGGAAACTACATCACTGGCAGAAGGTTATAGATAGGATAAAATCCATAATTTTATCTTGGAAGGCAAGGTGGTTGTCCTTTTTTGGTCGAATCCTTCTAATAAAATTAGTCTTAGCAGCAATCCCTAATTATTTTATGGTTGTCTTGAAGGGTCCAAAAAGTATTGTGTAGCAGATTGAGAAGCTCATTAAGAACTTCCTGTGGAGAGGAAATATGGATGATTCAAAAAATATCCCTTTGATATCCTTGGAAAATTTGTGCACAAATAAGAATAATGGTAGAGTTGGCATGCATAACTTGTCTGCAAAAAAATTAGCATTGGGAGCCAAATTACTTTGGCATTTGTACCAAAAGCCAAGGTTGAGATGGTGCTCTCTCATACAAGGAAAATATTTGGATAGTGAAAATCCAAATAGAATTTTAACCATTTCAAATCCTCCAGATGGATCCATGATGTGGAATTTTTTGATAACATGTAGGGAGGTAATCCTTTTGCATTTGACATGGGAGGTTCATAATGGGAAAAGTGTGCATTTCTGGTAGGATTCTTGGAATGGATTTCCATCCCTATCTTCAATTCAATATATTATCCCAGTGTAGCAGGTATTTTCTGCCTTATGGGGGAGGCAGTTGAAGGATTATATGGAAAGCCTTGATCCTCTTTCTGGGATAGTTGCATGGAAAGATTTTTCTTCCCCACTCATACCATCCAGTCAAAAAAGTATGATTTTTAAATAGTTGCAGGAGAGGGTTGTGGTCTTATCAGGTGCCTCAGACAAAATAATTTGGGCACCTTCCAAGGATGGTAATTACATAGTTAAGCAAGGTTATAAGTCCCTAACACTTTCAGAGGCTCATTGTCAATCACATAGAGTGTATTCCTTTTGTTGGAACTCCATGATTTTTCCTAAGGCTGGAAATTTTACATGGTTAGCTCTTCGTAAAAGAATATTAAAAATTGATAGATTGAGAAAACTAGGATTGGTTGAACCATTCAAGTGTGTTCTTTGTCAAGCATTCAATGAAACTGTTGACCACTTATTCTTGGAATGTTTTTGGGCACAAGAATTTTGGAAATTTGTCAAAAAAAAGTTAAATGTTTATTTTCCACTGCCAGCCAACCTATGGGACTTATTTACTGCCTAGCCTATTTTATATAAGTCCTCCTTCTTTTCTTGTATTTGGAGAGTAGTACCTACCCTAGTGGTTTGGATTTTGTGGTGGGAGAGAAATAAAAGATTATTTAGGCAGAAAACTGAATCAGTCAGGCAAGTTACAAACAAAATTGAGCAAACAATCCCCGAGGTAGTATTGACATATGTTCAAAGGCATAAGAATGTATCCTCAGTGTTCTCAAATTGGGATAATTGGATACTTCAAAACTGGAAAGCAATACATCTTCCTTTTAAAGGCTCTCAAAAGATTGAGTCGTAATCCAAAATTGACAAAAGAAAAGTCATATGGCAGCCTCCTTTAAAGGATTTTCTTAAGCTTAATTTTGATGGGTCTTCAAGGGGCAACCCAAGAGTGTCTGGGCTGGAATAGTCATCAGAGATTGGAAAGGTTCACTCCTAGAAGCTAAGGAATTTTATCTCTCAAATTGCACTAATAACATGGCATAAATTCTTGCTTTTCTCTATGGCTTGCAAGCCGCAAAGACTATGGATGTTCACAATTTACATATCGAGGGCAATTCTTTGATAATAATAAATTCTTGCAAAGAGAGACTGATCCACAATTGGAAGCTTAAGTATATCTTATCTAAAGCTTGGCATATCCTAGACTCTTTTGAGTAAGTTCATATAACACACTCATACAGAGAAGGAAACAAATTAGTTGACAGAGTGGAAAATATGGGATGTGATGGCAAAAAATTTGAGGTCATTGGGAATGGGAAGCTTATAAATAATTTCCCTTAATTGGTAGCTCTAGCTAATGAGGATAGAAATTATAGCAGTTCTTAAGGACCGCGCATCAGGGTGCAAGCTCAGAGTTTTGAAGTGTTGAGTGTCATTGCTAGCTGAGTTGGTGTGAAAAATAGGACATGAGATGTGAAGGAAATTTGGGCCTTGCCAGCTTGCCAACAAGGACAAATATGGTGGGGTTGTCTTATCAGGTGAGGAATTATGTTTAATGATTATGGCCCTTCATCATCGAGTGTCGATAGATTTGAAATCCGCATTACATGGATTGATTATGGTAGCCGCATCATTCCCTTGAACAGGTCGGTCGATCAAGTCTCCTTTAATGCATGTAGTATGTATAATGATTACAACCATTCATTATCAAGATGCAGACGGAGTTGATAGGCTTAGCTCAAGCATAGAATACAATAGTTGCATCCTTCATCGAACAGGTGTTGGCGCATCAAAAATCAAGGCTTGTAATCAAATTTCCACACACTTCACCACAAGGGAACCTTGAACCGATATCTACTTTCACAACCATGATACAACATAATCTCTTGCAATAAATACTCCAAAGATATGCACATGGTTTTTACTAGCTATAAAGGTAGGTAGGTGTTAAGTGGAATCAAACTGTAGAGCTACAAAATTAGAACTCCAATATTTCAGTCTGGGTGAGTAGAATTTGCAATATGGATTTCAAACCTTAGAATTTAAGGGTGTGCATGGAGGTGCAACAATGGGAGCTTCCTTTTGATGAATATCTCTCGCATGATTGTCTGAAGGTTGTCTTTAATCTGTCTTGCCCTAGAGTGGAGGAGACTATTTGCACCATCCTTGGAATGAAGGTTACAAGCCCGTGAGCTAGAAGGACCATATTTCCTTCGCAGGTGCTCTCTGTTTTCTTGTCTAACATAATGGATTTGTTGCAGTCTTATAGGGAGTTAGTGTTTATTGTTGAACAATTTTTCAAGCCCCATTTTCTCTAGCATAATACCTTGTTACTCGTCATTCAAAATTACAACGTGTTTTCTGGGGAAGGGGATATAGGTGGCTTATTTCCAAGAGAGTTTATTTATCACCGTCTAGGTTTTGAGGTGATCTATGAGTCCATTAAATTAGCCCTGCAATACAAGAGTGATAGCAGGTTGTTAAATGATTTAAGGAAGAATTGTAGGTCGATCTATGTGAACATGGATAGGGAAATTAAGGACAAATATTATGCAGTTTCATTCCTCAGGGCTCATGATCCTCATTCTTTGATAAACTCTAGTGGGCTAGAAGGACGTGTTCCTTTGTCAGTCCAAAATGTGGGGTGTGTGGAAGGTCGATAAAATACACCAGCTCCAAATGTGGTTTGTGGGAGTTTCAAGGGTTTCCACCAGTCGCAAAGTTGGGTCGAATGGAAGTAGAGACAATTGGGTTGTATGGCATGGAGGTTGGTAGAGAATTGGGGTCGATAGTTCATCCTTGGCAAAATTGGGGCCCTCCAATCTCAATTTTTTTGGGTGCAGACCAATGTTTCAATGATCGTGTGTGGCTTGAACATTATGCACCAGTTGCAGCAAATGTCCCAGTAGAAGGTCAAGGGTCCAGTGTTTGTGGGTGACCTACTCAATGAGAGCCAGTAGCAGAGGATGATTGTGTGGACCTTGTAGATGCAGTTGATGCGCATATGGATCATGACAGTCAAGCTGGAGGTAGCTCTAAGGCACAGGGAGAGAATTTAGTACAGTTGGCTTCTATGGAGGAGTAAAGAGGGAGGGGTTTTGTTATTTACAATGTTTTTTGGGTTGGTTGTAATATCGATTACTAGTTGGTTATAAAACTATGATAATGCTAAGTAGTGATAGCTAGAAACTATAGTTAGGTTTTGTAACTGTGCATGGAAATGATAAATTTGGGATATCATGATCTCATAAAATCCTACTCCTATGTAAATTTTATCCCAATTATATATATAGATATATGGGCTTAATGCCTTTGCTTAAAAAAAAAATTTGCTCTGGTACTATATTGAAACTGGTAATCAAATTTTACATTTTACAGCATTGCAGATTACATGATGAATAAAAAAGTACAATAATAATGTTTGATTGAATTGATTTCATTGTCATATTTTATATTACAATATAATGACTTATAAAGCTAGATATTTCTGTGTATAAACTACCAAAACAACCTACAAGAATAACTTCCCAAAAGATAACTATTCAAATTTATTATTTATTAACTATTATTTTATTTATTTATTATATAGTATAGTCTAAATTATATAAAATATGCAGTACTCCAACAATTGTTCTAATGAATAGTTCAATATGAAAGTCTAGAAAGGATAGCTCAATCATTTCTTAGAGAATTTCTCTATAAATATTTGATTATATACTTATTTTATGACTACTTAAAACATGGAAAATCATACCTACTTAAGTTTGCAACATTCACATACCTTAATGATCTTATAAAATAAGGATGTCTATATTGTATATATATGACTTAATTATTACAAGTGAATTAATTCGATTTCATTAAATTCAATTGACTATATTTCAGGATCAATTACAAGTATTGTAAATAAAATATTCATTTTAATATAAGAAATGCAATCTGATCAGGCTAGTTATTATAACTAGTATTTTATTTAAAACATGAGTCTATCTTTTTGAAATACAAATGAACATTTGAAAATGAAAAATGCACATTAAAAAGGTTAATCTATTATAGGTTTTATTACTCTTAAACCAACAAAATTATTTGATTATTGTGTTATTGATAATGTTGGTGATTCTAGTTATGGGAATTCTACCATAGACTACATCTTCAAAATAAACAATACAAGTTTTATCCCATGGATAGAGTAATACTTAAACAAGCTACCTTATATGGATCTTTAATCAAAAGGTTGAATACACAAGCAATTGAAAAAGCATCAATGTAACTTAGAAGATTAGCGGAAGAATTTTTTATTTGGGTACTAGTTAAAGTTCCACCTTATCATATGATAATCAAGCTATATTACTCATACCAAAAAATATATTTTCAAAAATAAAGAGAAAATCACATTGAAGATCATGAGATATTCACTCATAGAAAAGTATTCCATCGTTAAATTTCTCTCCAATTTTATTTATCTTATCATAAAATGAAATATATACTATAATCAAGAAGTAATAATTATAGTACCAAATTCTCCTAATTCAAATCAATACTTAGGTGATTCCATTTCAAGGGAGTGTGCATGTCAATGAAACCTCCTAGTAGATACATCTTAGATATAAGACCCTACAAGCATAACATAAACCTCTAGGAATTATATGTATGATTCCTTTGGGAATACTATAAAATTAAATTTGATTTGTAGTAATTCCACATATTAAAGCATTGTAATGAAATTGGGGGAGGTAGGTTTGCAAAGGATTGAGCTCCAATAAAAAAATGATAACACCTCAAAAGTATCATATTTTAAAACATCGAGATTGTAAATTAAGACAAGATGAATTTTGTGTAGTCTAGAATACATAATCTTCATTTTGACATATATTTGTGTTCTTGTTTATAACTATCAAAGAAGACCTATGTTACTAGGGTGGTTCAACAAGATTTTCCCCTTGATAACATTAATGGGAAGTGTAGAACATAAATTTAGTGCGATTGATACCCTTATAACATGTATATATTGTTCTAATATAAGTTTATAAAACTTTATACATATTATATGTTTTTTCGGGCTATAACTGGAGGTTTTCTTATTGGTTCTTTCTTGCTAGTATGTCCTTTTGAACCAGTTTTGTAACTATCTATTTATATAATATAATATTATAAGTGGCTCACCACTTTTCGCTTTAAAAAACATATTATATATTTTATAAGATACCATTTAAGTAATTAATTGTCTAATAAACTACTAGATTGTTTTTGATTGGTTAAGCAGGGAAAAGGGCCCTGACCCAAAAATTAGTACAACATGAAAAGAACAGCAGGTGGAAGGAAACAAAAAAAATAGGAATCCCACCAAACTTCCCCCCTCGTACAGACAAAATGCTTAACCAATTCCCATACGATTAAACATAGCAGTTTTATCATAGTAATCAAAATACCTTAACCTAGCATCAGTAGCCTCCATACCTATCCATCTAAGATACCTATTAACATCTATCATATAGTCCCTACTTAAAATATAAACAACATTACAGAGTTTTAAGTTTTGGCACCAACGACCATAACCAGTAGTAACAGTTCTAGAACATAAAGTTGGAATAACCATCATATCAAAAAGAAAAAATGGAAAAATGAAGCAACCACATTATGCTTCCTCTATCAGCTTCCATGCACTCATCAGGTCTTCAACTATATCATTCACTATTTCCTTTGGCTCCATCTTTCCATCCAAATCCGCACCATCACCTGCAACACTTTTCCTTTGCTACTTTTTTATTTTGCCCATGCCAGAAACAGTGGCCATAACTGCCTTCTTCATGACAGCGTCAACCACCAAGCACACACTCTTAACCAATCCTTCCAAGATTTGAATTATGTTATCATTACCTTTCTAAATAACTTGCATTCTTTCCTCTAGTATATTCTTCACCTTATTCTCGAGGGCCTGAAACTTGCTATCCTTCTCTTTCTCATGTATCCTTTTTTCTAGGATCTGCAACCTCTCCTCTAGATTTTTGATCCTCTCATTCTCATTATTCGTGGCCTTTTCATCCTCTCTACTTGTTTTCTCTTCCTTTTCTTAGTTTTCTAGGGAATTTCCATCCTCTTCCTCTTGATCCATCTCATGTTGTGGCTCCTCAACAGTATCATCAATTCCATTACCACCCTCACTAACCTCATTTGAGTCATCCTCCTCATCCGAGTCTCCACCCAGACTATCAGGAATCTCTTCAGTGGAGGAGCCATTGTCTTCCTCCTCTTTCTTTTCTACACTATCTTCCGGACTGTGGGTGCTTTTCTCTTCTGGGACCTATGAATTATTGTTGCTTTCCTGACCCTTTAAAGCCGCCATTTCCAATCTCTTAGACCTCCTTCCACCCATGTTAGAGCCTTCCATCTTGTTATCATCAGGTATAGTGATTGTATCCACCTCTTCCCCAAGTTCACGTATAAGTATCTTCCTCTTCTTTTTAGCCCCCATCTCCATTAAGACATCCCTTCTTTTCTCTATCGTAACCATAAGCAGATCCTTCCATAAAGCAGTATTAGGGCTTTGGAGTTTCTTACTGGATTTTTTAGGCATAGGGTGGGGACGGTCTTCAAGAAGCTCAATTTTCATAGAGCTTTGGGGTTTTGGGTCTTTGATCATCTTGAGAGCGGGATTTTTCTAAAGAGTCTTTGAAAGCACAAATTTTCAAATGGCTCTTATGAGGCCCTAGTGTAATGGTGGATTAGCCCCATGATTAAGACTTTGGCTAAGGGAAGAGAATAGAAAGAAAGGCAATTTAATTTTTGCTTGGTGTCTTATGTGGTTGAGGATAGGAAAGTGGTATCCATGGATAGACTAGTAGTGGCCTTCAAGGGTAAAATACTTCATGACTATAAAATAAACGGTGTGATACAGAGGTGGTAATTTAACCCTAGAGTGCCCATTTTGGAACCTTTATAGTTTTTCTTTTCCTTCAATTTTTTTTTCAAAATAGTTATGATACTTACCATTTCTTATCTTAGCAACCTTCATTCCTTTATAAGCCAAACTCATCACTTCCGCAATCAGCTTCACATCAACCTTGAATTGGAGCTCGCCTAAATTCACCTCTCCATCTCTCCAAGTGTTGACGAACTTATAATTGAGTCTATTGTTATAACCCTCTATAGCAGCGAAATACGGAGTGAAACCCACCCACTCGAATAAAACCCTGAGATCCTCATTGCTGTGAAGAAATTCATACTTTTGATGTTCGATTCATTTCCTAGGGCCTCCCATGGTGCTATCAGAGTTATTGCAGTTTCTAGGAACGAGTATGAAATCACTTCTATTGCCTTCAACGTCCTCAACACTAGAAAAAGGTAAATCCACACTCTATGTTCTAATGGTGATTCTATGACTATTCATTTGAAATGTAGATGACTTAGGGTTATTTTTTTTATGGAATGAAGATCTCACACCTCGATTACCACCTTTTTTCTTATCATCACTTCTAATGATATCTCCACCTCATTTTCTAGCAATGATCACACTTATTTTATTCTTTCTTTTATTATTCTTACACACGCCAATCCATCTGTCACATCATAGATCAAACTCAAGATTTTTTCCCATGCAATTTAAATCCCCATTTAAATCAGTCATGTCAAGGTACTAACATTTGTTGTTTGATCATCCTTTCCATCTTCGTCCTTTCCTTTTATTAGGATTTTCCAATCCTTTCCCATCGTGCCTCTGCCACCACCCACTCATCTTGCCCTCTTGTCTCCATGTGGTCCACATGTGTGTAAGCCTTCTCACCCTATCATTCATCTTGTCAGATTTCATCTATGGGGTCCACATTTTTGTAATCTTTCTCTTCCCATCACTTTTAATAATAATTAAAATTTCCATCCTCATAACCCTTTACTTGGGTGTTTTTCCTGTGTCTATTTATAGCTAGGGTTTCTTTGATATGATTAGGTAGATTATTGAAGTCCCAATTTATTAAATTTTCTTGATTAACACCAAGATTGGCCATCGCATCCGACATTTTATTACCTTCCCTCAAGGTGTGACAAATTTTAACACATTGAATCTCTTGCAGCATACTTCTGCAATCATCCAACAGATCTCTAATTTCCCAAGGAATATTTGCCCCTTTGGTAAGATGATCAACTATCAATTTTGAGTCTCCTTCTATATTTACCTTGTTGTATCCCTCCTCTTTTAGAAGTCTAATTCCTATCCAAATAGTTGATGCCTCAACGAATCTTTTCATAGCCATTCCTAAGCCTTTGTTGTATCTGATCAGATAAGCGCCCTTATCATAACTTATTACTCCACCCGCTGCAACCCAGCCAAGATTACCTTTTGAGAAACCATCAAATTTCATTTAACCCATCCTAGTTTCGGGGGGATCCAAACTGTATTCCTTCTAATAATTTGTTTTTGCTAGTTTACATTATATAAATCATGAGAAAGCTCCCTTTTTTGTTTTATGCTCAACTCTTGTTGTGTAGGTTGTTTCTTAGCCTGATTGTACATGCATCTTTCCACATTTTCCTAAATTTTTCTTTTAACAATTAAGCAAAGCTCCTTACTAGTTCTTGCAATGTCCCTAAACACCCTATTATTTTGCTCTTTCCATAGGCCCTAAGTCAAAAATGGGGGAATCTAACCCCACATATCACAAATAATATTGTGGGAGAAAGGGAAAAATCTCCATCCTTCAACAAACATTTGGACATTGGCAGGAAAGACCCATTCCACTTTTAGAATATTGAGAAAGAAACCCCAAACTTCCTGGGCATGAGAACATTGAAAAAACAAATGCATAATAGATTCCTCTTCTTCAGTACAAAGACTACATCTGTTGACCAGGTACCGGCCTCTTTTCTTTAGGTTGTCTATAGTGAGGATCTTACCATGAATAACCATCCACCAAAAGCAATTAATTTTTGGGATAAGATTCTTCTTCCACACATTGAGCCAGTCAAAAGATCCTAAAACCTGGATTTTCTGAATCATAGTCATAGGAAGATTTAACTGAGAACCTACCATTGGCATTTTTTGTCCAAATCCACTCATCATTTCTATTTCTAGAGAAGAGGTCAAGACTTCCTATTTGTTTCATTAGCAAGTCAATAGTAGCATCCCAATTATGTTGTATGCTTCCCCTAATAACAACATTACATAAGTAGTCTTTGAAGCTTTTCCATCTAGGTCATGAACCTTCTCACACAATTTAATTAGAGACTTTTTTACCAATATCTCTTTTCAGTCTTATGTTGATTCGTTGATCACCAGAGGCCGACAGAGGGGTCGGTGTAGACCAACGATCATCCCAGAAACCCATGTTTAGCCCATTACCAATCCTCATTTTAACACCTCTAGTCATCATACCTCTAGTCTTAAGGAGATTATTCCAAAACACATACCCATTCGGGAGCTCCTTCTTCCCTAGAAAATAGCTAACATCCTTATTCTTGAGATACTTAGCCTTAAGGATGGTAGCCCAATATTTTTCATTTTCCAGGAGAAACCAACCCATTTTTCGCAACCAGAGCCTTATTGAACAATTTCAATCTTCTAATTCCTAGCCCTCCTTCTTTCTTTGAGTCACACACCTTATCCCATTTGATGAGTTTCATTCTTTTATTTTCCTCCACTCTTGACCATAAAAAATATTCTTTGAATTGTTTCAATTCTCTTAGCAATATAAGCAAGTATATTGAACATTAAAAGATAATATATGGTCAGAATGTTTTGAAGGGAAGCTTTCAAAAACTGATTTTTTCCTACCAAGCTCAGTAATTTTCCTTTCCAGCCAGCCATTTTTTTCTGGACTTTCTCCACTATGTAGCTTCAATAGTTTTTATTCATATTTCTAGAGAAAAAAGGTATGCCTAGATAAGTAGCAGGAAACTTCGCTTCCTGACATCCCAGAATACTTATCACTTTTTTTTTCACAAGCACGCTAGTATTTAAAAAGTAGATTTTTCTTTTTTTAGTAAATTATACACTATCCAGATAATTCAACATACTTGTCCAGAATAGTTTTCCACTATTTATCCTCTACCATCGAAGCCTCCCCCATGACAATGGTATCATCAACAAATTATTGATGTGACGTCGGGGTAAAGAGGAGGTAGCACAAAAACCTTTCAGAGAACTAATATTAAGTTGTTTTTATATGTTGTGGCCAAGATCCTCTACCACAATGACAAACATGTAGGGAGATAAGGGGTCTCCCTATCTCAGTCCCCTACCAAGAGAGAAGAAACCATGGGAAATACCATTAACCAAGACTGAATACTTAGGAGTAGTGACACAAGCTTTTATCAAATTAAGGAATTTACCAGTGGAGCCATTTTTTTCCAAAACAACAAATAAAAAATTCCATGAAACCCTATCATAGGCTTTGGAGATGTCTAATTTCAAAACCATGCTTGGCTTCTTATTATAGTACATAGAGTGCAGGATTTCATGAGTGTAAATAGTAGCATCCAGAATTTGTCTACCCTGAACAAAACCTTTTTGATTAATAGCTATCATCTTTCCTAAGACCAGTTTCAACCTATTGACAATGATTTTGGAGAAAATTTTATAAGTTGTGTTGCATAGACTTATAGGTCTATAGTCATTCATTGAAGAAGCTTCATTAGTCTTAGGGATCAAGGCCAAAAAAGTAGTATTCATCTGATTCAAGAGTCTACCAGATCTAAAGAAATCTTTAACAACATTAAAAATATTTGTAGACACAGTCTCCTAGTAGACTTGGAAGAAGCTGGGAGGGAAACCATCAATTCTAGGAGCTTTATAGGCTCCAAAAGAGAAAATAGCTTCCTTCACTTCTTTCATAGTAACAGTCTTAGTTAATTCTTTTAGGTCTTACTCATTGATAACATTAGGTATAACCTACAAGAACTCCTCCAAACTTAGATTGTCGACCCTTGGAAGCTTCGAATAATTTGAAAAGAAGGAAACAACCTCATTTTCTATTTCATTTTTCCCTTCAATTTTGATGCCATTAGAGGTGATAAGATATTTGATCTTGTTTCTTCCCCTATGCTTCATAGTAGAGTGGTGAAAAAACTTAGTATTTCTATCTCCTTCCTTAAGCCACTAAATCCTTGATTTATGTTTCTAGTAAATTTCCTCTTTCTTGCTTACTTTGTGTCATTGAGTTCTAAGCTCCCTTTCCTTAATGTAGATTTCATCATTACAGTTTCCTGCCTCCATTTGGTCTTGGACTTCCTTAATTTTCACTATTAGGTCCCTCTTAGTAGTAAAGATGTTCTTAAAGGTGTATTTGCTTCATCCTCTAACCCTTCCCTTAATTATTTTTAGCTTTTGTGTTAGCCTAAACATCAGAGTGCCAACACAATGAACGTTCCAACATTCCTCAATAAGAGATTTAAAGTCTGGATGAAGGGACCACATGATTTCATACTTGAAGGGGTATGGTTTTTTAATCACCCTATCATCCCACTCCAAAAGAAGAGCACTACGATCAGAACTCGTTCTAGGTAAGGTAGTAAGAGAGATATTTTGCATAATTCTCCAATTAGAGGAGATCAAAAATCTATCCATTTTAACTTGGATCAGTTGATTGTCTTGCCTTCTATTATTCCAAGTAAACTAGAATCCAATACTAGGGAATTCCATTAGTCCCACCGAATCAAGAAAGCTAGAAAGATCTATCATACTCTTAGAGTAGTCGATAAGGCCTCCTTTTTTCTCAGATGGGTAAAACAGAGAGTTAAAATCACCTCCAAGCATCCATAGTTCATCCTTTCTGCTATTTATAACTCCTTCCATAAAATTCCATAAATCCAGCCTATCCAGCCTTGAATTAGAGCCATATATATTCCCCAAATTTTATTTAATGGAGGAATCACCATCCTCTATCCAAATCAAGAGACTATTATTATTCTTAAATTTCAACTTGCCACTAAACCTAGAAGAATTCCATCATGTAGAAATCCCTCCAGAAGCTCCCTCTGCATCACTGACTTCATAACCAGCACCAGGCCAAATCCCCTTCAGGGTTTTCTCAAAACTTTCCTTCTTCATTTTGGTTTACTGGATTAAGAGGATATCAAGTTTCACCTCCATCAAGCATGCCTGTAGCACATGTTGTTTATATGGGCCATTAAGACCCCTAACATTCGAAGAAAAAATCTTCATAACCACCAAGAGAAAAGGAGCAGTATCAGGATTATACTCCCCAAATGGGAGGTCAACCTCCCTTATTTCTTTTTTTTTTGGTTCCCTGCCAAGGAATCAAGGGTCTTTTGTTTCCCTGCTACCACATCTTTTGTCACTTCTTTAATTCTTGTTTCTTTTGATAGAGGTCTGCCAACTTTTCTATTTCCTTCCACATCTGGTTTTTTATTTTTTCGTGATTTTATGTTTATCTATCCTTTCTCATCTTTGCTTTATGATGTTCCCTCCTCCTCCAAAAAAGGAGCATGGTCATCCTGAGTAGGAGTCAAAAATTGTTCCTTTCGGTTTATAATTTATCCTTCCTCTAGAACATCATTTTGTTGTTATTCCTGAGGAGTTGGAGGTGAATTTGTTTCCTTGTTTTCATTTTCTTTATCTAAATCCAAAATTTTCTTTGAAGATAGTGGTGTGGGTGGTTCGTCGGCTGCTTTTGAAAACAGCCTTTCCATATTATCTTTAGGGACATCCTTTGTTGGAGAATTATCATTCATCTTCTTTTCTTGTTTTGTATTACAGGCCTCTTCTGTGAGTAACAACTCTTCATTGGGCTTTGAGGATTCAGGTTCCTTTGAATTGTTAAGCCTATTCTTCAAAGGAGCATCCATTTGTGTTTCAATTTGGAGAATCTTAGGCTCAAGAGGAGATATTTTACAAGAATCTTGTAAGTGCCCAAATTTATTACCCCCTACATTAACACAAATTCTTGCATAGACTAATCTTTCTTTAAGAAGAGTAAATTTGTCAATGGTGACAAAAGAACTAAAGGAATTAGTTATTCCTTTAAAAACCTTTTGGTGTCAGAACTCAAGTGGCACCCCAGGGAGCCTAACCCAAGTTGGAGCAACTTTCCCCAAATCAGCAGAGGTGTCAAACCCTAGTTTCTACTTGCATAAGTACAAAAAAATTTTAAAGCAACTATCAAAATCCCACAATCCACCAGTGAGGACTTTAAGCATATCCTCAAGGATAAAAAAGGTAAAAAAAAAGAAACCCTTAGGCATAGCACTTATAGAAATGCTACCTTTAAGTTTCCAAGCGTCAGAGGCCCATTTTTGTAGCTGGTCTATATTGGGTCATCCAACAAATAATTTCCCCACCAAGGATAGCTTCAAGCCTTCCATAGCATCATTCAAGATTACATCCAGGACGTCCACTTCATCCCCCACCATAGTGAAAAAATTTGACACATATTTATGAGGTTTCCTTATCAAAGTTTGACTTACAACAAGCTTTTCCACATAAGAAGTCGTATGGGCATCCGATCCTAAATGGGTCTTGCCTTCAAGAGAAAAAATAAGGCTGTTCAAACCCCCAGATGATGAAATATGCTTAGTGCACAGGGTTATTTTATTTCTCCCACATGGAGAGGCAAGGTGACTCTACGAAACATCAGGCTGCTTTGGTGGGGGAGCCTCCATGGGGCCCCCTCCAAGTTGATTCATCGAGCAGCAGGGTAGCAGAAATTCAAAATCTCAGAGAGCGTGTAGTCTCAATTGACATAAATAACTACTAGATTGTTAGATATTTATAAATGGTAGTTTTGAATAGGTGTGACTAATACCTCTTCAAGTATTTTTCCATCCCTTCTACTAAATTTAAGGAGGCTCTATCCCAATGAGAGTATGATGAAATTTTGTAGATTTATAGTGAATTTTATCACTATACACAAGTGGTATTATTGACCATTTGGAAGTGAGGAAAAGTGATATCCTTGAGTATGGTCTATGTTTTAATAAACCATTTTGTAGGTGTTTTATAATAAAATGATGATTTATGAGGTTTTTTACCTAGAAGGGTTTTCTAATGTATATATTTTATAATGTGTTTTATCAGCAAATCTTGTAAATCTAATTTTACTTTATTTATATTTACTTATAATGATTAGTAACCTATGATCCTAATTTCTAACAATATTATTATGACTTTAGCATATTATTTACCTATAGAGAACTCTTGGTATAGTTCTTAGTGAGAGAGTTAACAAACTAGTTATAATTCCATGTTCAAGTGTTTATCATAGACTAGTAAACAACTAAAAAATTAGTTGTGGTAAGTTATGTTGATAATTAGGTTTTTTTCATTTAACCTAGATACTTATCTAAGTCAAATGTTGTTGTGATTGAAAATTTAAGTCATTAAATGGTAAAGCACAATTACATGCTTGTTTGAGTAAGTTATTGGAGTGTGGATGCACTTGTGACATTGTTGGAATATATGCAATGATATATAGAAGCATGGTTATATTTTTGGGATACTTAGGTGTAGTATAGGTAAAATTTAGAAGTAATCAAGTGTTTATATATGCTACTACAATCCATGAATGGTATTTTGTTGTATTATAGGAATAAATGTACATAGTTTAGGTGTAGATGGTCAAAAACCTTTGGACAAGTGCAAGAAAAGATTAACCATGTGGAAAAGTGAAATACATACTATAATATACAATATGTCAATGTCATGGTATGATCATGTTCATTCTATGATTTTTTTTGTTCCATATGGCAGTTA